>JBAMBJ010000842.1:0-57200 GCA_037043495.1 Drosophila recens | reverse complement strand
AAGGGTAAACAGTTACAGGTTAAATAAGGTATTTTTTCCCACATTTTGACAATTTAAGAAAAATCTACACAAGAAATCACATCAAATATTGCAATTTTAAATTTCTGATGTCTTATTCAAAAATTTCTGATATCCCATAAAAAAAACCTCTTTACGAGGTAAAAGTCTAGTGACGAAAACATTTTCATGCCCCAAAATTTCTGATATCCAATTTTGTGACGAATAATATTAAGTTTTACACATAAATTATTTTAAACAAAATTTTTGCATTCGGCACTGCGCAAAACAGTGAGTTTTATTTAGTATTAGAATTGAAACATTTTAGCGCAATGTGCCGGGTGCCAAAATTTTGTTTAAAATAATTTATGTGTAAAACTTAATATTATTCGTCACAAAATTGGATATCAGAAATTTTGGGGCATGAAAATGTTTTCGTCACTAGACTTTTACCTCGTAAAGAGGTTTTTTTATGGGATATCACACACACACACATTTACACTCGCTTAAATGAGAGTTTTTTTTTTCTTTTGCTGTGATATCTTGAAATAGCAACAATGTTGCTGTTAACTGTCTTTGCCTGTCTGCTTGCTCTCTTTCGGCTCTCTCTCTCTTGCTCTCTTTTTCAATCACTTTCTGAGCATAACTTGTGCTATTATAAAATTTGCCATTTAGTCAGCAGCAAACTTGCTAACGCGTCTGTACAAAGCACCGCACGCAGCAAGCCGAAGCAGAAGCAACAGCAACCGAAGCCGTAGCCGAAGCTTAACCCCGCCCGCACTCACTCAATCATTTACTTGTGCGCTCTCACTCTCTCTCTCTCGCGCTCTCCGTGACGAGAGCTTACGAATCGCAGCAGCAGCAGCACATCAGCAGCAGCGGCAGTTAGCTTCAGTTAGACAGTCGCGACGGCGCGCTCGTTTCAATCAGACGCTGACAATACAAGAGAATAAACAGTTTTTATGACGTTCGTTTCGAATTCACTTGATTTTTGAGTGCAAATTGCAGTTTAAATAAATGTCGTGTTTTTTTTTCGTGTGTTGTGTTTGAAAAAAAAGTGAATCTATGTGAACAATAACAATAACGTACGTTCATAGCAAGAGAAACAGCAACAACAACGACTTGTGGGTTGGTATACAAAATTGAACTTAATACATTTGTGAATGAGACTAAGAAAATAAAAAAAAAAAAGCCAATGTGCCACACACTGTGTGTGGCTCTTGTGTTGTCCAGTCAACGGCTTTTCTAAATTGACATACTTTCTAAAAGCGCTGCTAGAGAAGCAGCAACAGCAGCAGCAGCAGCAACAACAGCAGCAACAACAGCAACAAGCAAATCTGACCAGCAACAACAAGTAATGGCAATGGCTAAGTGCCACAGCAAATGCCGCTGCAGCAGGGGCAGGTTTACAACAAACGGAGACGGAGACACAGAAACAGAGACAGTGCCTCATAAACAAGTTGATAGACAGCCGAACGACAACAACAACAACAGCAGCAAAGGCAGCGACTGCGACTGCGACTGCGACGCACTTCATATGCCTCTGACCATTGGTCTTTGAAGCTTTTACTCAGGTGTCTGCAGCGACTAGTTTGGCCAGTGACTAAAACCAACTGTAAAAATGCAATCCATGCCTATTTGAGCTTCCATTCCATATCAAAAGTCTTGGCCAAAACTCTCTGCCAAATTCGAAACATCTTTGAATCAACTTGAAAGCAAGCTTGTTTAAAAGTAAACTCATCAAGTTTTTGTCTGATTGTCATTAGATAATCCTTAAAAAATGATGCCTTGATGAAGACTTATTGGATATATTTTTTTTATTTCTAAGGTAGAAATTTGCAAAAGTTATTAAAAGTTACTTAATATTACAAATTGTGTATAGAAAATATCATGTTAGTTGAAGAGAAGATTATACCTTTAAATCTATTCTTAAAAACTCTTATTTTTATAATACTGTCGAACTTCCCTAACTCGAACTTCCCTAACTCTAAGTTTCTCTAACTCGAACAAAATCGAGTGGCAATACTATGCAAATTTCATACAATTCTACTTCCCTAACTCGAAGTCTCCCTAACTCGAACTTTTTTCGTGGATAATGGTGATTCGAGTTAGGGAAGTTCGACTGTATTCGATAATTTTTAACATTTAAAAGTAAGTTGTAAAATGTAGAAAGACCCTTAGAAAGCTGCTTAAAATTCTTACGAAAATATTAAGATTAGATGTTAGAATGCCATTAAAAGAAGGACAACTAATTAATTGATACTTTTATTTATAAAGGCGATTCCGAAAGTATCTACAAATTGAAAGTGGAAAATTCTTGAGACACGTAATTCCTGAAAGGGTTGATGAAAATGGAGCTCAAATCATATAAGTCGACAGACTTACACTCATGTCCATTGAGAAAATTGATACAATAGATTTGAACGCTTTTCCATACGATAAATCATTTCTTAAAGATTTGAATTTTATTGAATTCAGTTGCAGGATAAAGCAAGAAGAAAGAAACATATAGGAATGACTAGCGATGGAATTTAAAGAATTTTTCTCTCTCTCTTTAAAAAACTATAGTTAATTTGTTTAATCATGATAACAATTGAAGATCTTTTAACTCGAGATCACATAATTTGGCAGTCGCATGATGAACGGTATTTCCCCTAGGCGAGTCTAGTATATTAAAAATAAAGCTGATGCTCTTGGTGCATGCGATGTGCGCGTGTTTGAATGCATTTAAATTCGCTTTTTAATTTATGATATTGTTATTAGTTTAAACGTTGAAAAAAAAAAAAAACGTTAACCAAATAGCAGCGTTTTCAACGTTTGTTTTTTGAATGCTGGCCATGCTTTTTATCAAGTGCAGTTGATGATGATATGATGAAAAAGATGCTTGATCACTCTCTCTTTCTCTCTCTTCTTCTCTCTCGCTTTTTCGCTGGCTCTCCATGTTGGCAGAGTTGCAGACTTGTCTAGCTGATGAGGCCTTGATGGTTTCAGTGCTGGGGAGGCCATTGGCCAACGTTGGCCGCATTGCTGAAATTCCGCAGCTTTCTTTTGTCTTGCAGCTTTCTTCAGCGTCTCTATGTAAATTTTTGTTGAACCCATCCAAAAAAAAACGAAATGCTGTTAACGTTTTGTACGAAACACGCCCAAAAAAAAATTAAAAAAAAAACAATAGCCATGAAATGATAAAAATCTCAGCCGAAGGTCACGAAGAGTTAAATTCTAAAAGCATTTCGATGAGTTAATCTCTCGGCAATGTTTTATAATTTTCGCGTTGACGCTTCATTGATTTACAGTAAAGGTGAAAAAGCTCATTTACATAGGTGTTTTAACTCCCTTTTCCACCTCCACGCCCTCCCCCAAGCCACCCGTTGTTTCATTATTGTTGTCATTAGCATGAAATCAAAGCGAAAATGTCAAAAGCAAATACCTCTAAAAAAAAATTACATTTTTGGGTGGAACAGGTTCTCTTGTTGTTGTTGTCGCTGTTTTTTTTTTGCTCAGCCGACAATGATGTACAGAGTCTTGTTGTTACAGGTGTAACTTTTAACTACATACAAATGCTCATTGATACAGCACACACAGACACAGAGTTACTCAGAAATGAACACGTTTGCACAGATCTTACTTGCTCTCTCTCGTTCTCTCTCTCTCTCTCTCTCTCTCTTTCGCTCTCTTTCTGTCTATGACGAGCTTTGCACTGCGCTTTTAGTGTTGCGTCAAAGTTCAAGGTGTAAAAGAAATACGATAAATCTCTAACATGCTTGTTAGTATAACAATGTGTGTGCGTGGGTCTGTGTGTGTTGCTCTCTCACTCGCTCTGCCTTGTTTCTACTGCTCTCTTGCATTGCTCAAAACTGAGCTCATCACCAGTTGCGGTGGATGAGAAGCAGAAAGAAGAGAAGAAGGAGAAGGAGGAGGCGGCAACAGCAGGTAGGCAGAAGCAGCAGCAGCAGCAGCAACAGCAACAGCGCACACGTTTAAAAATAGTTAATTATTAATTGATGAAATGACTAATTGTGCAATTGTTGTTCCCATTGCTGTTGTCGTTGTTGTCGATTGCCATAAGTGTAAATGTGTGTGATTTTTTTTCTATTATTTTTATTAATTTTTTTTTCTTCTTACCTATTTGTTTTTGCATGCGTCAAGGTAGAAACAATTTAATTTAACGGCGCTTGGCGATGATGATGAATCAGTTATAGCTCAATGACAGTAATGTTCGTTTGACTCAGATTGGCATTGTGATAAAAGCACTCACACTCACACACACACTCTCACACGCTGACATGCACTTGTTGCCAAAAAGGTTTCTTTACAGCACAAATATGGATTCAGTTTGTTAAAAGCTTATGACTTAAAAGGCGACTGAGCTTGCTGAAAGCTTCTTACGATCGAAAAGCCATAACAAGCAGTGTTGCCAAATCAGCATTTTTAAGGACAGATCGTCCTTTTTTGTACCCTGTGCACAGTGAAAATGATCAAAAATCTAAAATGAATTTGAAGGAAATTTTGTTAAACCCATGTTCGAAAATATGTCCTTTTTTGATTTTTGTGATACTTTGATCATAATTAAAATTTTTCTAATAATTAAAATTTTTATTGCTATGATATATAATCGTTATTTTATATTAATATCAAAATCAACTATGATTTTAACGATCTCGTTTTTGTTAATCGATAATTTTCAAAGGTATTTAAAGATACAACTCATTTTCATAAATTGGAAATTTCATTTAAGAAATTTGATGAAAAGAATTGAAATTGAAATTTGATCAATATGAATAGTATCTTTTGAAAGCACAGTGCAACAAGTGGATGCTATTTTTTTTTAGCCTTTTACAACACCGTGTTGTACTCTCTGTCGTGTGTACGAATGTCGTGTATTATGTGTGTATGTTTCTGTGTGTTTGCTTTGCCATTTGTTTTCCCTTTTTTTATTTTTTTATCGAATTGTAATCATTTGAAAATGTTTTTGCTTTCTTTCAATGTGTGAGTGTTTAATTTGTTGCCGTTGTTTGTTTTAGTTTTAATGTTGTTTTAATGACAGCTGTGACGCCAACGATGTCAACGTCGAAGTCAACGTCGACGTCGGTGTTCGCTTTTGGTTTCGTTTGGTTTTTTCTTTTATAATTTTGATGCACATTTTCATGAAAGCTGCGTCAAGCTGATGTTGTTTTTATTTGTATTTTTATCGCATTCGCTTTTTTTGAGTACTGCATAAATCAATCAAAGAACAACAACAAGGCATAAATTGTCAGCATGATTAGTGGCTAGCTAGGATTACCCAATTTAAGTATATAGACAATTAACTAGCAGTCGATAAGCACGCAGATTCCATTCAGTTGTGTGCACACATACACACACACACACACACATACACACACATGTGAATGACAATTTCAACGGAAACTTGAGGCAACTGAACAATTGAAGTGTCTGCGGCTTCAACTGCGGTGCACACATATCGTATGCATAGCCTCAAAACTCAATGTCACGCATATTATTTACTCATATTTTATTAGAGTGTATATGGTATCTGTGTGTTTCTCTATTGTCTATGGGTTTTTTTGTTGTTGTCTTGACGATTAATATTTGCGCCAGCGTTGGAGGTAAAATGAAATTAGCTAACGAGTTGCGACTGCGGCTGTCATAAAAATAAGTTGCAAATAATAAAAATAATAGCAAATGGCAGAGATGAGCTTATTGTTACTTTTATATCAACCGCCGAGTATCTTTATAACTATCTCTGTCACTCCTATGCCCATTAGTGTTGCATCATAAAAGTTGCTGCTTGTCGCACAGTTTTGCATGCACAAATTGCCGTTTCATAACCGCAAAAAAAGCTTTGCATACATTTAATAAATTGCACACACAAAATACGATAACTAGCACCAGTGATGCCAAATATTTTTCAAAGAAACCAAGGAATAAAAGCTGAATAACTAAAAAAAAGTCGGAAAAACAGGCCAAACTTTTTTTTGTTTATTTTTGTTTTAATTTTCAAAGCCCAATTTACACGATCGGTTTCCGACCGACACTTTACGTTAATAAATCGTCGGTCTCGTGTGAACACGCAAAATTTTAGAGCGTCGGTTTGTCATCGAAGCAAACATTATACGTAAGAATGACATTTTTTGGTGCTTGTTGAATGGCAACATTTTCCATCGGTCAAAAAGTGTCGGTCGGAAACCGATCGTGTAAATTGGGCTTAAGTTTTTAAGCATCTTCAATGATTTTTTGTTCGATATTTTCTTTGTCATTCTATTTACAGACCAGCGGTGGGCACGCATGTGCTCCGGAAGCTAGCGGCTGCTCCCAACTTTATTTCTTTTTTGCTCGAACATTTGGGTGATTGACAAAGAAGGGTTGTTGTTGTTGTTGTTGTAGTGCTCCCGAATTCAGATTTCGTGCCCACCGCTGTTCTAGACGGTTCCTCAATTTAAGTGACTACTTCTGAAAAAGAGTTATTGCCTGTAGAGTTTCGATATTTGAGAGTTGAATTTTGGTGTACTGGGAAAGTGCTTTTGCCTTTATATCGTTTCCATTTTCAAAAAGTTCCAAAGTTGGCAGTATAGATTCCTTTTTGGATTTAATTTAATTGAATCTAAAAGAAAAGACGGATTTTCGGATAGAAAATGCTTGAGATTTTCCCGCCTGAAGCAGTTAAAAACCAGATGAATCTATCCGAAAAAAGGCCAAATTGGCATCACTGACTAACACACGGGCAACAACAGCAAATCACGCATCGAATTGCTCATATCGCTCATCTGCCTGGACTAGAGATGGGCGCAGGTCTCTTTTTTCAGGTCTGGCCCGGCCCGACCCGAACCCGAAATTCCCGATGGAAAAAAGGCCCAAGCCCGCCCCATACTTTTGTTATAAAGCCCGAAAACCACCCAGCCCGCCCAAAAAATAAAAAAAATAAAAAATTTATTTAAATATAAAATTTTTTCCGAATTGGAACTCAGCAAACCTAGTTATTTTTTCGCACAAAGCATTTCCAGATGTGAACAAGCGAATCAGTCGAGTGCACTCGACAGTAATATACCCTGGGCCTAGGCTTCGGCATGCCGAAGATTAGATGCACATGCAATTCTTGTACTTATCCTCAAATATCGACCTATCGTTTTTGTGGCAGCTACATACATGTACAATAAGATAAGTGATTTAAACCAATTTTAAAAATAAGAAAATAAAAATAATAAAAAAATAATAATTAAAAATCATTTGCATCGACACAACCGGGACTCGAACCTCGGTCTCCCGTTTCGCTTGCCGAGCACTTATCACTTCCACCACGCCGCAACTTGGATTGAGGATGACAAATTCGATAAACATTCTTGCAGAGGAAATGCAAAACGAATTAATTGACCATTAATTCTATTCTATTTATAGAATTGCCATTAGAATACCTCTGACAAAATTGTTAATATCTTCACTATTTATGGCCCAATCGGGATGAAAATTGGTGATTAGCTTCTGGGCATGATTCCACATCCGTTGATATAAAAAAAAAACTTAAAAGCCAAAATAAAAGGTGCTGTCAGTTTTTTATAAATTACGCCCCTCACAGTGGGCGTGGCAAAATTTTAACATAAACTTGTTCTGCCTGACATTATAGGGAGTCTTCATTCCAAATTTGGTGGTCCTAGCTCTTACCATCTCTGAGATCCTTTCGCTTACACGGACCGACGGACAGACGGACAGACGGACAGACGGACATGGCTATATCGTTTCGGCTGTTGATGCTGATCAAGAATATATATACTTTATGGGGTCGGAGATGCTTCCTTCTGCCTGTTACATACTTTTGAACAAACTTAATATACCCCCAGGGTATAAAAATACCCTTTCACTACTGGCTGTTTAAATGAGGGCGTCGTACCAATAATTGAACTAGCTTATTTAGTCATTCGTGAACTTTATCTTTCAAAACTGCAATAGATTTTGGTGTGTTCAGGGCTTTCGGGCTTTGAAGTTAGGCCCGAGCCCTGCCCAGCCCGACCCGAAATGAGATTTTTCGGCCCGAACCCGACAATTTTGTAAAAGGCCCATGGGTCCCGAGGTCCGACCCGGCCCGTGCCCATCTCTAGCCTGGACCCCCTCTCTTGAATGCTTAACACTGCTTGCGCTTAAATTAAGGGCGCACGGCAGCGCTGCTCTTAATAAGTAAGCAGCGCAGCTTTCAATTCTTCGTCTTTGTCCCTGCTTGCGCGCAGTGCGTGCCCATGCGAAAGAGTGAGATCAAAGACGAAAAGCTTAAATGCGTGAGCTCGTGAGTGCGTGAGTGTGTTAACTGCTTTGTTTACCGATAGCGCATCGAGTGGGGGAAAAACATGCGACCCAATTGACAGTCACCGTGGTGCTGTAGCTATTTGTCTATTTGCCAATTTGTAATTGTTTTTTTTTTGTGTGTTTTTTTGGAGCTCTTCATTTACGCTTTTCGGGCGGGCCACATAAAAATACTGATATGAATTATATTTATAACACAAACATGGTTGAGTGTGTGTGCGTGTGTGTGTTTGTATGTTAGATAAGATATGCACATGATTTCATTGTGCAAATACAGAAGAATAGTTGCTAACGGAAGTGACGTTGACAACAATCGAAAACTACAAAAAAAAAAGACGGGCAAAAAACACGCCCGCACTGTAATAGTAATTTTATTTTAAAACATTTTGTTGCTGTTCGTTTTTTATTTAGTGTGTCAAACAAAACACACAAAAAACATTCGCTACAACATTAATTTGATTGAACGTAAAAAAAAAAATGAAAACAATAGAGAACGCTCTGTTCTTGTAAACACGACTGAGGGACACCCTATAAAAGTCACAGTTACTTAGCACTAATGTGCAACTTAAATATTTATGTTTCTTATCGCAAAATAGCTGGTCAAGAATTTATAAACAATACATGTTGTTGTTATTGTTTACATTCACTTGTACATTTTCCGAATGCCCATTGTTTCTCTCGGTTTCACTGTAGAGTATTTATACTGTGTGATATGTTAACAATTTCAATTGGAATTGCACGTTGGGCGACTTTACGTGGCCAACACTGATAAGCGACACGTCTCTGTTATGTAATTTGACCCAATTGAGATTATCATTGACTCAACAGCACGATATACACACACACACACACACTCTACAACCACAACAATCACGTAGTAACTATTGGCTCAAATTAGCCGGACTCTGTTTGGTAGTAAAGAAAAATAAAAAAATAAAACTTTCCATTGATTGAGCTGTGAAACAACCGAAAAAATTGTCAAAAACTGTCAGTTGCCCTTCAGTAGCAACAAACAAAAACAAAAACAATAACGTCAACAATGTTTTCGCTTTGTGTGTGTGTTTGTGTTTGCTTTTTGCATGCAAAACATTTGTCAAATTGACCAAAACAATTAACAAAAACTAAGCAGCACGCGAAAATAAAAGAAGCAGTCAAAAGTAGAGAAGTTTGTCTTTGGTGGTGGTGGGCGGATGAGATTTTGATATATTAATCGTGAAAACGATTTAGAGCTATAATATAATATGTATTTAATAAAAAAAAATTAATTTATTAAGAACAAGTAAATTATTATTTAAATAACTGAATAAGGTAAATTAAAAATACATTTAATAAACTTCTGAAAAATTATGCTGAAATGTAAAAACATTTAACCTCAAGTACCATAATTTAAAAGTAAAGATAAAATTAAATAAATATGAACACAAAATACAATAACATTTTAATGAGCTTTTCTTATCTCAATGTCAGGCTAAAGTAATAGAGTTCTAAAAGTTATTACATTTAAAACTACAGTCGAACTTCCCTAACTCGAATCACCATTATCCACGAAAAAAGTTCGAGTTAGGGAAGACTTCGAGTTAGGGAAGTAGAATGGAAGTAGAATTTATGAGATTTGCCTAGTATTGCCACTCGATTTTGTTCGAGTTAGAGAGACTTCGAGTTAGGGAAGTTCGAGTTAGGGAAGTTCGACTGTATAAGGAAACAAAATTTCAGGTAAATCCCTGACCTTACTAACTCTAATACTTGTATTATTACTAATTATTACTACTAATACTTTTCGATCTGATTGGGTTTTTCTGGATTTTCCCCAATCCTTGCAATAAATGTTGGATCATTTTAAACATTTTTGAATACCCCCAGATTTGAATTTTTTTTTTTAAATTTTTAATAATTACTTACCTTTTACTTAAATTTTTACATAAATTTTGGTCAACTGTACTTAGTTAACACTAAATAAATAAAAATAATCATGATTGATTTTTTCAGTTCAATTCTTCAATTTTGCAGAATTAAGTGCTATAACTGATTAGATTCCTTGCTAAAGAATGTTAATTGCTTAATCTTATCCCCTACTCTGTTCTCGGTCAATCTTCCATCCACTAAGTGCTTGACAGTGTTGTTAAGCGCCTGGTGTGGCTAGTGTTGTTTTGGACTTTGAATGAAGTTCACACAAATGAAAAGCATAAAAACTAATTGTTGCAATGAGTTGACAATTTAGGAAAAAAAAACAACTAATCTTTAAGAAGAGAAAGAGACACAAATGTCATAAAATAAAATAAGAAACACAAACCGCGTTTAAAATGTATTTGCGTGTCGTGTTAATTATGACCGCGATGATGTTTTTATTTTCTCCCATTCCGAACACCTCATTTCCTCTTCTCTCTGCCTCGGCCTCCCCCTCCCCACCGCCATCTCCATAAGCTCCTACGCATACCGTGCTGTTTGTTGTCTCTTCTCGCTGTTCGCTTTTCACATGTCGCGTAGATGGAAATAAACGAAGTCGCTGACATTTGACAGTCGCTTTATTGTTGTTGTTGTTGCTGTCTCTAATGTTGCTGTTGTTGTTCTTTTCTTTACGTGCTTGCCATTTGTTTGCTATCAAGAACATTTAAGCCTAATTTGCTTCATTAAATTGTCACTTTTGTGTTTTAAATTGCTCGCTGTATGTGTGCACACAACACACACACACACGCACACACTTCCATAGATCTTATAGAAATTTAATAAAAAAAAAGCTCGCTATAGGGCGGCATTTGAGCTTTTTTTGTTTTTATTTTTGTTTTTGTTTTTGTTTTTTAATTAACAGCTGCACTGCAAATATTTTTAAAAGCGTAATTAACATTTGTTACTAAGCCGCTTTCTGCCACGAACTCTCACAGCCAGCAGCCCCTCCCACCTCCCCTCACCCGCCCCATGGCGTTTGTTTCACCTGTTCTCCTTCTGTTAACATTAAACGAAACGAAAAGCATAACGACTGATCTGAGTTTCTTAGAGTCATTAACTATAAGATGCCCTATGAAAAGCACTTGAGCAAAAATCTGTAAAAACTTTAAAGTAAATGCATATTTTAAAGCAGCGGTGGGCGCGCAGTGGCTCCGGGAGCAGCGGCTGCTCCCAACCTAAGTAGACTCTAATGGGGTTGTTGTTGTTGATGTTGTAGTGCTCCCGAATTCAGATTTCGTGCCCACCGCTATTTTAAAGCTAAAAAAAATCAAAGTACATAAATTATATTCTCTAATACCATCCTGTTGCATAATTTTGCATACCCTCTTCGATTGATTCGACTGTGTACAGGGTATAAAAACAGTTTACTTGGTCAGAGATTCATTCGCTTGATTGCCCCATTTTAATTATTGGCCACAGCCAGTGCACAGAGAAGAGTCCAAAATAAAGACAATAGATGGACAGGGAGAAGGGAGGAAGGGGGGGTGGGGGATAGTATGGGGAGTAGAAAAGGAATCAACACGCCATGAAAAAAGACAAATAATTGTTGAAATTAAAAGTTTTGGCGCAGAAAATGTTTTGGCTATTTATTTGATGTTTATTATTATTATTATTATGTATTTTAATGCTTGTTTTATGACTTGAAATGAAAATGAAAAGTAAAAGCGAATGGCAAATAGACGGCAAAGACGTATTTTCCCTTTCTCCTCGGCTTCTCCCTCTCTCCTTCTTCCTTCTTCTTGTTGTTGTCTTTTCGCTTTTATGTGTATTTTGTAGTTATTTGGCTTCCATTGCGTTGCGTTGCGCATACGCAATGTGAGTGACGTCGCTGCCGTTCGCTCTCTTTCGCTCTCTCTCTCTCTCTCTCTCTTTCACTGCTTGCTTCTGCGCTCAAAAGCTCATTAGTTGCGTTTGTCTTTCTTTGTGCTTTCCGTGGTTCCGGTGGTCAAGCAGTAAACGTGATATTTTGTTGTTGCCCACCCCCCGTTGGCCTCACGGTGACTACCGATTGCTTAAAATTTGAACTCATTAAATGCAGTTAATGGATATTAAATATAAACAAAACAATAAGCCAATGTTGCGCGTGGGTTAACTTAACCCACGGCGGGTAAAAATTATGTAAACTCTAATGTATAGACAAGCACTTAAGGGGTGAGCAGAATGCTATCGATAATAGCAGACGTGAAACTATGCCAAAGATAATATCGATAACAGTTAAACCATGTACTTTAAGTTTTTTCTTTTATTTATAGAAATGAACAAACTTTTATCTAAATATAACTATGCCATGCAAGCTAGAGATGACAGATAACATGCATTTTCATTTGATTTTTAAAGTTAAGCAAACTTTTATCGATAAATGTATTAGTGATGAGATCGGTAACACTACTCTTATCGATAACATCGGAGCTAAATTAACAGATTACACCTATAACATGTCAAAATGAGGGGATATCGATAGCAGTCAAATCATGTTGGGTTTTCAGTAATTTTATTTTTAGAAATTATACTATTTTTATCGATAGTTAAACTTTAAGAGATGAGCTAACTTTTTTATCGATAACACTTGATTGCTTTCTGTCCTTTGGGGTTTCATGCTACCAACATTACTTACGCATTTTGCCAATTCATTTTCATTTCCGCTTCTGTCGGTAAACTTCAAAAAAATTAGCCCAGCCACTCCCCTACATCTTTCTCCTACCATTCATATACATATACATATACACACAAGCACAGCAAATGAGCCAAGTCAAAGATTAAAAATGAAATAAAATCAAATGTTTTGTAATCAACTGTAGTTAGGAAATGACGCACATCTTGTTGAATGCATACTGAGAACGTCGACTCCAAACTCTATGTCTGTGTGGGCATACACACATATCTCTCAATGATTCATCTGCTAATATGGGACGCATTACTCGAAGTTTTGGCTCTCAAAAGTTTGATTCAAGCCAAAGGAATTTGTCGTTGCTGCCGCTGCTGATTAGCGTCGTAGCTCATTTACACCTGTCTAAAAAAATATGAGCTCATTTCAAGTTTTACTGTATTGTCCCACTCGACTACAGGGGCAAATAAATAACATTTTACAAATAAAAAAAAAGTTAAGTAAAGCAACAAGTAGGTAAACTCGCAAGTAGGTAACATCGATTTGGAAATACTCTTAAGAATTTAATTTAATTTGATTATTATCTTATTATATTAAAATTCTTATTCTAATTTCATACAAAAATGCTCTTTGCCTTGCTTTAAACTTTCCTTGATAACTTTGCGATCATTTATCGAACAAGAAGAAAATCTATAAATGGTAATTTCCATAATTTACATTGTGCTTACGATTGTAATTACAACAATTTGCCACGTTTTTAATGTTTTGACAGATGATAGTATATGAAAGTTTATGGCGAATGAAATAATATACTAAATACATGTGCATCAATTTGCTGGAAATTCTTGTAATACAAATACAGCTTGAGATACTCGCACTTTATTTGTTTTATTCTCGTAATTGTTGCAAACAACTTGATAAGGTTATAAAAATGTACATAAAGTATTCTCTACCCTTTTTCTAGGGTATATATCATAACTTATTCGTTTATTTGTATTTGTAGTGTGTGTACATTTGAAGTTCACGCAGAAGCGATAATAAAGTCGGCATGATGTCATAATTTGTGCAAACAACAACAACAACAACAACAACATTGGAAACCGAAACTTTGGAATTTCTTTTTCGTTTTGCAGCTAATGATTATTAATTTGCATTTCGACGGAAACCGTTTTTTTTTCAAGCTCGTTTCAAAATCATATGCATATATGAGTGTGTCTGTGTGTGTGTATACCCTATATCATATCTACCAGTCAGTATTTGTTAGATCAACAATTATGTCGTTTGATGTTTTTCTTTGTGTGACGTCACAGCTGCGACGCGTTTCTCGAATGTCATGTGTCAAAATGTCAATTTGATTTTCATTGAAACGATGACATTTTACCTTCAAATTGGCATCAGAAAATACCTTTGGTTAGCATGCGCGACTAGCTGATACCCTATTTAAAACTCTTTTTTAAACTGTTAATACTTTGAGCAATTGAATTTTATTAGCTAATTGCTCTAAAATATTTAAAGTGTAAAGATGAAACTTAAATACAAATTTGTGTTAAAAATCTCAGTTTTAACTTTATGTTTATGTGCATAATTGTTATCCCAAATATTTAAAAAATTTCCAACAATGTTACTAGTTCTATAATCACTGAACTTTACCCTGAATACCCTTTGTTTAACACCCAACAGGGTATTAAAAAGCAATTAAATTAAATGTTTGATCTAAGTGAAGTTAAAAGAGGAAGCAATGTTTGAGCAAAGTTGAAGAGTTGGTTGAATGGGTCCAAATTGCTGGGCAAACTTGTCATCGTAGTTGTCGGGTCCGAGGTTCCATTATTTCATTATGAGTTCAGCTCGTTAAGTTTCATAATATTATGTGTGTACTTACGTTTTTTGTTTTTTTTTTTTTTCGTTTGCTCGGATTGCTTAATGAGGAATTTTAAACGATAAGTTCATTCTCATGCTCTCCACCAACTCGTTACAAAATCGTAATCTATTTATTGTTTCTGGTTCTGTGTTTCTGTTTAGTTATTTTTTTTTTTTTTTTTGCATTTCCGTTGATTTAACGAAACATACAATTTTATCAACGAGCTTTTGTCAGCGCGCTTGGCAACAACAACAACAGCCACAATTTTCAGTTAATTTTTAAGCACACGACTTCTTAATTAGGAACGTAAAATTTGTTGTTGCTTGTTGATGGTTTGGTTTGTCAAAGTGCCAGGTAAAATCGGAAATAAACCTAAACCATCCAGATATATCGTGATATATACTTTTGTGTTTCTATATATAGGAATTATGATCGTGAGCATTCGATTTGCAGTCGCATTTCGCGTGCAGATATAAACGCTAATTTGGCTCAACTAAAAACGTCAGAATTATGTTTAAGTTTTGTGCACAATTTATAAAAAAAAATATTTATATATCCTCTTAATCTTTCTCATTGCAGTCTGAAACAATACAGTAAAAGCAACAAACAGGAGGAGCAAAAAAACTTTGTGCCACACAACAACCTTTAAAATTCCACTAACAACAACTCGGCGAATAGGCAAGCAGCAAAATGTCGCCAAAATCGGTAAGTTACATTAACGTAAAGTAAAATATCATTTAAATTATTTTTAGTCTTGAATAAACAGCAGTGTTTTATAGGGTTTTAACGTTTGTGAAATTCGGCAACGCTGCGCTGAAAATTGTCAACACTTGTTGAGCGTTTGTTAAATTCGGCAACGTTGCAGTGAAATTGTCAACACTTGTTGAACCTTAATATTTTTTTTGTCAAATTAATGTTAGCTGAAACTGTGCATCAAATCTTACACGCTGTGAGAATAGTATTTGCATTACAGTGTTGCCAGACGATGTTTGATTTAGCAGTTGGCTTCTTTTCTCGATCAGCGTTGCCATATTATTTGACAAAGTGCAATTGAACTTGACGTTTTGATATGACTACGACACGTTTAAATTAATAAAATTGAGTTTGATTTGATATCAAATTCAATTTCAATCCTTATGCAATCAATCACAGATACAATTAAATAAATGAAAAACTCATATATTTTTGAAACCGATAACAAGTGCAAAAATAAAAGAAAATCAAAATAAATAGAGTGGAAATAAGCTTGTAAATCAGAATTTATTATCAAATAATTGCAAACATAAAGCACAACCAAAATAAATAGAGGAAAAAAGAGAGGGAGGGGAATGAGAAAACTTGCTTATCAATAATGATTGACACTAGTTGGTAAGTTAAAATTACCGTTAAACTGGAATACGTCATCGTCGACGTCATAACTTGACCAAATGCCTGACGTCCGTAGTTTTTTCTTTTTTTGTTCTTTCAATATAATATTTCTTCTTTATCTCATCTGATTTTTTGGGGCGACATTTGGTTTTGACGGCGACAAAATCATATGACGTACTAACGTCGTCGCGTCCTACTTAAAAAGCCCAGTGCACTTGACCCTGTCACTTCTGCCCATTTCACGACTCTTGGCCAACTTGTGATGTCGCTGCTTGTCTATCGTTGACAGCTTGAACGTCGTGCAGAACTGAATTAGTTTTGATTTGATTGGCAGCGAATCAGGGCAGCAAAACCTTTGAGTAGACGGAGGGACCAATAAATCTGTCGAACGATTTCAGTGTCATTGGCTTCGTCTAACTTGTCGCTAGCATGTCAACTTGGCCTTAATCGTCGTAACCATAAACTAGCTAAATTGACCCAAAAATTAATTGTCACGATTAGATTTTAAATTTTCCATGATATATTTATATTTCCATGATACATATTTATATTAGCAGATGAAAAGATAAACTTGAATCTAGGTTTTTGTTTAAGTATTTGCCTGATGATAAGTACACCAAATGTAGATAATAACTTAATAGAGCATCCAATGATTAAATAACCTACATATTTGAAATACTTAAACAAAACAAAAGGTACATTTTCGAAAGATTTACAGATGTTGAATAGATTAAATCTAAAAAGAATAGTGTAGAAGAATAAGAGTCATAGTATGTTTACTTGTTAAATGATTTTTGTTTTAATTGAAAGGATACCAAAGTATTTACCGATATTATTAAGTACGTATGTATATAAATATACATTTTGTATCAATTAAGAGAAAGTGAGAGTTACGCTCAATTTGATTGTATTCGTAATAGTTTGACGTGAAGTATTTATTACATAGTTAGCAATTGCTAATCGATTTTGAGATTATGATTGAAAGACTGGAGCTTAATCATATTTGTAATCTTTTTAAATTTCATACTATCACTATAAAATAACGATTCTTGTAAGATTTCTAGATTTTGATAGAAACAAATCTTGAGCTTATCAAAAGGCGCTCTAAAAATAAAATCAGATTTTGTCCCCCTCTATCTGAGCTTATTGTGTTTTTTTTGTGGGCTTGGCTAATTGCAGGTCCAACAGAACTGACAGGTCAACGCGGCGTATGATTGACGCTGATTTGTTTGCTCAGGGCGAGCCCCCCCTTCAGCAGGAACATACCATACCATACCATACCATATATAACTACAACATATAACCCAATATAGTTGTATTTCAGTGTCTGATTCGTAGCTGACCTTTTCGGCCAGCAAGTCTGTCCGTCAGTCTGTCAGTTTAGTGTGCCGAGTCTATTTATATCTGGCATAATTAACATGCAATTAGTGCTAGCAGCTGGACAGGGAAATTAGAATAAATTAAAGAAAATACAAAAAGAGCGGGAAAATGGGGCGAAATAAAATAAGGAAAAATATATGAACTGAACGTTGTTGTTGTTGTCGTCGTCGCTGTGGTTGTGCCCTACCTCACTACACCTTCCTCCCTTTCTCCCTACGTCCCTTCCTCCCTTCTCAGTCGACCTGAGTGCGAATCAACTTAAAAAGCTATTGCGACTTTTCCATTTTCCTCAGTTGCCACTGGACAACAGAACGACGTGCATTTGTCAATTTGGTCGATTGTGGAAAACGCGAGGAATATTCAACACTATTATTATTTTTTTCTTTAGTTTATTCGCGCTCGCGATTGACTGTGTGTGTGTGTGTGTGTGCGTGTGCTGGCGCAAAGCGCCAACTTTAAATTGTAATTATTCAAAAACTACTGAAAAACGCCTGGCCGTCCAAAATGGTCGTCGTCTCCGACAGCCGCACGCGTTTCAAGCGCTACGGCGGCAGCGTCAAGTCCAAAACGGTATGGTTGCTCCGTCCTCCATGGTGCTTTTTTACTCAAAGAAGAAATTCATAAATCCATTTATTAGCTCAGTATAATATGAACTTGGTCAATAACCACAAACAATTGCCTAAAAGCTAATAAAATCAGAACTTTATTAACTTTATCAGTTTAATTTATAATTACCTTCTTCAAATTACGAAAAATTTAATCGTTTATAAATTTATTACAAAAATTAATAATAGGAGTTTTAGAGAATTTATTTTACTTGTTTTTCTGTTAGATCTCAAAAATATATGTCGTTATTATTCGAAGATCTGAATTAATTTTGGACTTATTGGGCATTTAATAACAACTTTAACTACGCATACAATTTAAGATTAGTTTGTTTTCAGCTTAGTTTTAGGAAACGCGAAGAGATTCTCATCGATATCTGTCCGAGAAATATTTTTAGCTTTGAGCTTTTTCACATTTTTGTATGAATTGTATATTTAAACTAGTTTTATCTTACTTGAAACTATTTAAATGATTGCTTAAAAGCAATCTGTCAATTTAGTGTGATTATACATCCTTTATGATCGACGTTAAAAGCACGTTTCCTTATGGAATTGAAATAAATCGATTTGTCTTTTAACTATTTTCGATATCAGCAATTGCGTAAGAGCTTTTTGGCTTGTCTGTTGCCATAATCTGCATTCATAATCCGCATCAATTGGAATAGTTTACAAGCGTATTTCGCTTTAGTGTACATATGAAAAAAATGCGACTTTAGCAATTATTTTCTGGTTTCTTTTTCTTTTCCTTGATTTTTTTATGAAGTCGTATTTAGTTTTGTGATGAATTTTTATGGTTTCTTTCCGTCTTGACCAAATAAACTATACGTTGTAGGCCAACATTTTGGCATAGCTGATAGCAATTTGTCGTGCAGCAACAAATCGCTGTAAAATGCTGGTTGTTGTGGTGTGCAGATGGCTTGTTGTGGGGGATTTTATGGGGCAGGGAGGGGTAACTAGAGTCGTCAACTGGTTGGTTATGCGGCTGCTGCTTCCGTTGCACAGTGGGGCCACTCAGTCAGTATTGAGTTATGCTTGTATGCACGTACATTGAATACACACACACACACAGTCGCACACACGCACAACGTACACATAACAACAACATGCATTAACCCAAAAACGTTAATTGGATTGAAATGAACGTTTTCAATTTCCTTGCATTGTGTCACGTTTGATTTGCATTGCGAAAAACCAGTACACAAATAAGAGACACAACGTAAAAAAAGAACAGAGAAAAAGAGAATACACAACAGTTAACGTATCAAAACAAAATGCAAAGTTAAAATAAACAAAACAAGAATCGAAATTTAAGCAATGCATAGTTTTATTTCTCAAAAAAAAAATGTGCTTAAGTACGTTTTAAACACGTTAACTGATACTTATAAATAAGTTAAAAGTGTGGTGTTTTAAATCAGCGGTGGGCACGCAGTGGCTCCGGGAGCAGCGGCTGCTCCCAACTTAGATAGACTCTAATAGGGTTATTGTTGTTGATGTTGTAGTGCTCCCGAATTCATATTTCGTGCCCACCGCTGTTTAAAATGATGATCATTTAGGAGCTTTTCCAAGTTTCGTTGCTAACTTAAAAGTTATCGTTATCGAAAGAATACCAAATTCAAACTCATGCACAAGAATTGGGAGAGAAACTGATAAACTCACCAACATGAATAAATATTTTTTATGTGGAATAAAAATTTATTATGAACTTAGAAAACCTAAAGCGAAGAGGCGACTCGCAGATTTCTTTTAAGTATATGAAAAAGGGATTTAAAGAGGTCATAAAATAAAAATATTAAATACACTAAAAGGAAGCAAAAATTTTGTTAAAGTGCTTGCCCTCAAATTTTTTTGTTTAATCTTTTCAATAGAATCAATTGTCAAGATCACGAAAAAATGAGGAATTATGAAATATTCTCTTATATTTAATGTGTACAATGTTCGATACCAAAGAAGAAAATCGATTGTTTGATTAGCTGGACATAGGCGGGAACTTTTGGTAGATGGGATTATGAGTGAAGTTCGCAAATTGGAGATGCATGTGCTGGCTAATTGCGAACTCACACACTTGCCAACTGCCAACACACACACACACACACACACTAACAGGGGGAGAAAATCACTTTCGGAAAACGGCAAATGCAATCAACCATGACATCAACAACAGTCAGACAGACCGACAGATAGCCAGCGAATGGATTGACTGACTGACTGTTTGAGCTTATTGTTGGGTGCGGGGAAACTGTTATACAAGCTGTGTCACATGTCCGATATACAGGTGCATAAGTGTATGTGTGTGTGTGTGTGTGTGTGTCTGTGACTGTGTTTATATGTCACTTGACCAATTTGGAAAGCGCGTGGATGAAAAGGGGCTGACAAATGATGTGGAACAGCAGCAGAGATACAGACAAGGGAAAAGAAATGCACGTGAGCAAGGCACGTGAGAAGCTTGCCGAGAAAGTTCTTAAATTTTCGACATGCGATGAACTTATCGAAAGTATTTACAGGGTAAACTATTGTAAAATAATCTTATTTTATTGTAGAATAATTGAGTTATCTACATTGTAAAAGTTTGAAAAGTCTGAATATGTTTAATTTCAGTTTGAGATATTGAGTATCGATCCTTTATGGATAGTACGGATATCGATAGTACGAATATCGATAGTACGAATATTGATACTACGAACGATCGTTTTATGATACTGTGGGTTCATTTTTGCATATTTAATATAGATTCTATAGATCCTGTACGCAGCTTTTATTTCCTCGACATCTATCGATATACTTTAATATATGGTATTCTTCTATCCTTCCAGCTAAATGTGCGCGTCACGACGATGGACGCGGAACTGGAGTTCGCCATTCAGTCGACAACGACGGGCAAACAACTGTTCGATCAGGTGGTCAAGACGATTGGACTGCGTGAGGTTTGGTTCTTTGGTCTGCAGTACACGGACTCAAAGGGTGATTCCACATGGATCAAACTATACAAAAAGGTAAGCATACCACCCACATCAGAAACAATTGTAGACACATAGTAGAGACTGCTTGAAAACACACACACACACACTCGGAATTATTCATTAAACTTTTCTAGATTTAGAATAGACTAATTAAGTTTGCGATCATATATGTCTAGCCCGAATCGCCGGCCATAAAGACTATCAAATATTTGAAACGCGTTAAGAAATATGTGGACAAAAAGACAGCGGACAGCAATGGACACAATCAGACAGATGAGAGCGAAGAGGATGATGATGCTGATGATATGGTGGGCCATAATAAAAGAATATGTAGATAAAACTGTTCTCCTAAATGCCTCGCTAAGAAATCGTTTCGCTTAATTGTATCATCCACTTTATCCTCCAATTTTAACGTAAATACAATCAAATTGACAAATTTAATAGTTGTGAAAATTGACAACGTTGCAGTGAAAACTGGCAACGAGGTAGCGAATATTACAATAATTTGCATGCCCCTTAGACTGTAGAGTTGTTGAACGAATCGTATTAGAAAAAGTGTGTCAGAACTTAATATAACTGATCTTTGATCTCTGATCTTTGATTGATTTTTCATTCAACATGCTGCGCACTTTACACCGCTCGCACATAAAATAAATACACACAGACTGGATCAATGCCGTTTTCCACATGGGTAAACAAGCTGCTAAAATATAATAATTATGAAAACAAAAAATATATAAATTAATTAACGAAATAAAAATATAAAAACAATTTAAATAAATATAAAAAATGAAAAGATAAAAACAATTTGGATAAATATAAAAAATAAAAAGATAAAAACTATTTTAATAAATATAAAAAATGAAAAGATTAATAATAATCAAGAAGAATATAAAATATAATAGACAATTTTGTTTTATTTCATTTATTTATTTTATGCAAGAAACTACATTAAAGGATAATAAATATCAATCAAATATATATTAATAAAATGTATACGAGCTAAAAAAAAATATATAACAAAATAATAAAAGTAAAAATATAAAAAAAAATGTGAAGAAAAAAATGTATTATTAAGAAAAACTTTGAAAAGTGTAAACTAATTGATTCTCTTGTATGCGTGACTAGGTGATGAATCAGGATGTGAAAAAGGAGAATCCCTTGCAATTCAGATTCCGTGCCAAATTCTATCCGGAGGATGTGGCCGAGGAGCTGATACAGGACATCACACTGCGCCTGTTCTATCTGCAAGTGAAGAATGCCATATTGACCGACGAGATCTATTGCCCGCCGGAAACATCGGTGCTGCTGGCCTCCTATGCGGTACAGGCGCGTCACGGTGATCACAATAAAACCACCCATACAGCCGGTTTTCTGGCGAACGATCGATTGTTGCCACAGCGTGTTATCGATCAGCACAAGATGTCCAAGGATGAGTGGGAGCAATCGATAATGACCTGGTGGCAGGAGCATCGCAGCATGCTACGCGAGGACGCCATGATGGAGTATCTGAAAATTGCCCAGGATCTGGAAATGTATGGCGTTAACTATTTTGAGATACGCAACAAGAAGGGCACCGATCTGTGGTTGGGCGTCGATGCGCTCGGCCTCAACATTTACGAGCAGGACGATAGATTAACGCCCAAAATTGGTTTCCCCTGGTCGGAGATTCGTAACATTTCCTTTTCCGAAAAGAAGTTCATCATCAAGCCCATTGATAAGAAGGCACCGGACTTTATGTTCTTTGCGCCCCGCGTTCGCATCAATAAGCGCATCCTGGCCCTCTGCATGGGCAACCATGAGCTCTACATGCGTCGTCGCAAGCCCGACACGATCGATGTGCAGCAGATGAAGGCGCAGGCGCGCGAAGAGAAGAATGCCAAACAGCAGGAGCGGTAAGTGTAGTATAAATATACTAATTTAGGCATCTATAAAATCTAAACGAAAAGGGATATCATAATAATTTAAATTCAAGCTATAACTCTGATGTTTAAAGTATTAAATATAACTTTATTTATATTTTAAATATTTTTTCAATATTTTATGATAATTAAAAACTAAAAAATCAATTAACAATGCCACAGCTTATTTCAACCTCAGAATTGTATTTATTTACACTAGGAATGTGAAAATACATTAATGAATCGAATTCATTGAATTGAGTTTTATGATAAATCGACAATTCGTATTTCATTTGCAGAATTAAGTTCAAGTTATTTTGACATGAGGATTTGTTTAAATAAATTTAAGATGTTACATTTTTGAAAACCTGAAGGTTCCCCCTTTTTTTGAACGTCGATAATTTGAGGCACACAACTATTGAAACGACATGCATTAAATTTGATCAAAATCAAATTTCTCTTGAAAGTCTGTTTCTGTTATGGCAAGTTTTGAATGCTAATTTTTTTTTGTTAACCCATTAACGGCTAATGGGTATTTAAATACCCAAAAAAGTATTGACACTTTAAAAATTCTAGCTCGGGGCATGTGAGAGATATCGAGGCAAAATTTATTTCATAGTAAAGAGAAATAATACAAATATAAGTATAAAATTTGAACAGTTTAGTTATCTTTGTTATACTTGTAGTTTTTTACAGGTGAACATCTAGCTATTTTTCTGCATACAAAATGTTATCGAAAATAGCTGAAAAATGTATGGAAATCGAAAAAATTAAATTTGAAGATAAAAATTTTTTTTTTTTCTTTCAACTTCTATGGTCTTCTGGGCACACATTTCCAAATTTCGTCAAAATCGTACCAGCCGATCTATGGGCAGCCATTAATGGGTTAAATTTGGCATGAGTTTTTACAAAAATAAAAAAGGTTAAATTGTTGTTTTATACTTATTATGACAACAGAAGTTGATTGCAAGTTAAAACTTTAAATTTATAATTTGCAATTAAAAAAAAAAATTATTTTAATGAAATTATTAAAAATTGAATCAAAACTTCATTCCGACATTGATACTCTGATCAGTTTTGGCAATCTAGCAACTTGCAAGTCAAAACTTACGCGTGTATTTTGTATTTTTATTAAGGATTTCTTTTAAATTGGTTTTTTTTAAGGAAAATTCAATATATCGGTATTCTTAGAAGATGTATCGACAACTCGATTCATATCTTTTTTGGGTCGATTTTTATTAGATTTCTATATTAAACTCGATTCACTGTTTGGAATTGCGACACTAATTTACACCATTTAATACTGTTTTTCTTTTAGCGAGAAGCTGCAGCTGGCACTGGCAGCCCGCGAACGTGCCGAGAAGAAGCAACAGGAGTACGAGGATCGACTCAAGCAGATGCAGGAGGAAATGGAGCGTTCGCAGCGTGACCTAATGGAGGCACAGGAGATGATTCGTCGCTTGGAGGAGCAGCTCAAACAGCTGCAGGCCGCCAAGGATGAGCTTGAGCTGCGCCAGAAGGAGCTGCAATCCATGCTGAACCGTCTCGAGGAGGCCAAGAACATGGAGGCCGTCGAGAAGGCCAAGCTTGAGGAGGAGATCATGGCCAAGCAAAAGGAGGTGCAGCGCATTCAGGACGAGGTCAATGCCAAGGACGAAGAGACCAAACGCCTTCAAGACGAGGTCGAGGAAGCCCGCCGCAAACAGGTAACATTCAATTACCGAACATATTCTCCTTTAGTTTTTCTTTTTCATTAATCATTTTGTGTTGTAACTTGTATTTGTACAGGCTGAGGCCGCGGCCGCGCTTCTGGCTGCATCGACCACGCCGCAACATCATCATGTGGCCGAAGATGAGAACGAGAACGAGGAGGAGCTGACGAATGGCGATGCCGGCGGCGATGTGTCCCGCGACTTGGACACTGACGAGCATATCAAGGATCCCATCGAGGACCGACGCACGCTGGCCGAGCGAAATGAGCGCCTGCATGATCAGCTGAAGGTGCGTGCTGAACTGAAACCAAGCAGTTTTTATTACATACATATATTGTATTAACTTAGCTATGAATTTGTATTTTTACCTTTTTTTGTGTTCAGCATTTTTCAAAATTTGTTATATACGGGTGTGCTACAGAAATCTCTTTCACTTGAATTTGACGTAAATTTGTATGAAATTTACGTAATTTTTTAGGTGAAAGATTTCTGTAGCACACCCGATAAGCTTAAAAACCTGAAGATTGTAGAAATGTTTAAAAAGCAAGCTTACATTTTTGCACTAGAGAATAGTTTATTTAGTTTAGTTTACTTGTTGTGAAACGGAATTCAACAGAGACTATAATTCGATAGGTATACGAATCAGGGAAAGCTTCTATGCTTAAAATACATAGTTTTGAGTAAGAAATACGATTACAATCAGAGTAATCAAACTCTATGTTATTCAGTTTTTTTAAATTCTTCCTTTTTTTTTTAATTTTTGCCATGAATTCAAGATAAGATAATTATGCTAAAATTGAGCAGGGTTAAAGTATTTCGTAGTTGTTGGAACTTTAGTTTTTAGCTGAATGTATATTCAACATGTACTTATCTCGCTCTCTTTCTTTATTGTGCTCTCGCTCGTTTTGCAGGCTCTGAAGCAAGATCTGGCGCAGTCACGCGACGAAACGAAAGAGACGGCAAACGACAAGATTCATCGGGAGAATGTGCGCCAGGGACGCGACAAGTACAAGACGCTGCGCGAGATTCGCAAGGGCAACACAAAGCGTCGTGTGGATCAGTTTGAGAACATGTAAAGCGGCCACGCCCACATCCAACTACTACTGACTGCGCTCCCTCTCCCAAAAATCGCCACCTGCCCCGCCCAAAATCGCGTCGACTTTGAAAAAAAAAAAACAAAACAACAAAAAACTATACACTCCACTATAACAACAGTTTATATGAAGTTTAATCAATTTATTGCGAATAAATTATTTTCCTCATCCGCGACGTGTATGTATAGAAGTTGAAAAAAATGATGAATAGTAGGAGGAGAATAAGAGGAAGAAAAGCGCAGCGTTATTTAAAAAATATACAGCAACAAAAATAAAAGAAAATAGAAGACACATCCGCCAACGGTTTTGACAGTCTAGTGTTAAACGACAATCAATCAATCAATAAGTTAACACGCTTCACCCTTGACCCCGACCCCCCCGGATCCCCACAGTATATAAAATTTGTATAATGGTCGCAAATATTTTGTTTATTACACACACACACACACAACCACTCCCAGGCCCCCGCCCCCAAATCCCTTTTTCATGTTTTCTTCATTGAAAAGAGAAGAAAACGATACGCAGTAACAACAACTACATCAACAACAACAACATAAAACAAACAAACAAAAAACGACAGCAGCAAACAACAACAACAACAAGAACAGCTATTTGCATTTTCCCCCGTTATAAATATTATTTTTATTATTATATAATTACTATTTTTTTTAAATTTGTATAATTAAATAAGAACTTGATTAATTGTTTCTTAAATTAACTTGCGAAAGAAAACAAAACAAACAAAAAAGAAAAACAATATTTTTAATTAATATTATTACAAAAAAAAAAAAACAAACAAACGAGAAAACGAAAACACAAGTGAGAAAAGGATAAAAATATATTATATAAACTATATTTTTCTTCTTTATTTTTGTTTTGAAAAAATCTTAAGAAAAACTATTGTGAAAACCAAACAAAGAGTTTTTAAATTAAACAATAAAAATGTAAAACAAAACATAAACAAACAACAACGAACATTTATTTTTTGAAGAGTGTAAACTGTAACTTAAACTGTGGTCTTCGTTGCGAGCTTTCAGATTTGAAGAAATTGCAATGTTCAGACTACCAATTCATATGACTGTACTAAATTTGGATGTTCCTGTAACAATAAAAATTCCGTAGCACACTTTTAGGCTGACGGAAAATAAGCAAAACACAAGTTGTATTTTTTGTATCGATCGAAATCGATAAATAGTTATCGATTGTCAGCAAGCCTAACAGCGTTGTCTTGAAATTGCGCCAAATTTAAAATCGAAGTAAGTAAAAGCTACACCAAGGTATATTTACTTACTTACTTTAATAGTAAATCCACCTTGAGCTACACTAGACGGCATATTTATTTTAACGACATTTAAAGTTAAATCTACTCATCATTTGAACCTACTTCATGTACATTTTGGCATAAATGGAAATTTCCGTTTGAATGATACATAACTTTCCTTAACCCATTAAGTACTCTATTTTAAAACTTTTTTCCTCGATTTTTGTTAAAAAGGCAATTATTTCAGTTTTCAAAAAATTATAAAAAAATACCAGCGAAAAGATTTTTGAAAAAGTTTTTTTTTGCAGTCACTATTGGAATTGTTTAAAGAAATTTTTTTTTTATCAAAACATTTTTTTTTTAAATCGAGGAAAAAAGTCTTAAAATAGACTTCTAAATTCAAAATTTTCAATGGGTACTAGTGCTTATGTGTAAATAAATAAATATAAATATGCATGTGTGTGAAATATAATAAATAATAATTAAATTATTTAAATTATTAACTAAACGTGTTTTTATGGGCCGCTTCCCTGTCCAAAATTGGCCAAAGTGGTGATGATTTGAAGCGGAGACGATTTCTGAGGAGAGATGAAGAGTCTCATGCTTTACCGACGGAGCTTCACGGGCAATACCAGAGGTACCTCATTGCTTGAGGTCCTTGGCATGGAAGATTCCGAGCGGGCCACCCTGCAGAGTTTCCAGCTCGTACAGACTGTTCCCAGCCGCTCTCACGATCCGACACTTCACGTACTTCCGGCAGAACTTCGAGTTGACGTTCCGGCGGAAATCACTTAGCACAAAGTTCCGCTTATACACCTCCTGACCTGGTAAGTACTTTATACTTTGTGTTTTCAAATTGTAACTCCTTTCCGCTCTCTCGTAGGCCCTGTGCAACGTCTCCTGGATTCTGGCTCTGTATACTTGCTGCTCCTCCGAGCGGGCCAACGGTGCTATTAATGCATCCTCTAATGCGCCTAGCTTTCTTGGAGGACGCATCTATTGGTTTGCCGGGCCTGCAGAGCATGACTCCTCCACTTTTGTCCTGCCCTGGCGACTGTTTCCCCACTGGCATCTCGGGCATTTAGTCAAAACTACCTCCGGCTGGCCACAACGGTTACAGAAAATGTTACGGACCGGGGATTCGCATTTCCAAAATGTATGATCACCCTGCGAACAATTCCAGCACATTGACGGAGGAGCCTTCTCGCCTCCGCCAGGACGCGGTCTATACAAGGCTTCGGCAGCTTCTGCTAGTTCCTCATAGGGCACTCCTTCTGGCTCTGAGGCAAATACCTCCTGGACCTGGTGTCTCTCCTTGAACGGTCTCAGGGGCGGCTGGCCGCCTGGTGGTCGACTCCATCGATTGGCTACCCACTTGTCGGCATCGTGGCACTCATTCCTCAGCATCTCCAGGCTGGTGATGTACATCGGGTAGATCACCCGGGATATTTTATTCTTAATGTTGACCTTGATCACCTTGATTAAGTCACGATCCGAAAAATGGGTGTCTAGCCTGGATCGGAGGGCTAACATTTCCTGGAGATAGTCGTGCATGCTCTCGTCAGGTCGGTGGCGTCTCTCTCTGAGCTCTATCTCTTGCTCGAAGCTAGATTTTCGGGTCTGGAAATGCTTTTGCAAACAGAACAGCAAATTTGGCCAATCCATCACCTGCCCGGTCCTTGCGTGCATCCAGAACCAATCCCTGGCTCGACCGTCCACCAGCAGGTGAAAATCCTGGATCACCTCAGCCCAGGGCAACTGGTAAACTCTTTGCATGTGCTCCACACGAAATATAAATTCCTCGACAGGCATACTTTTCTCGCTTCCATCGAAGGTGAGATTCCAATGGCGAGCTTGCCCAGGATCTTTCCAGGATTGCGCGCGTCCGCTTTTGCTGGGTTCTGGGTTCTTCCAGTACCCTACTGTCCATCCAATTTTTAGCTGCTTCGTTTCCTGCGGCTTGCATGTTTTCGGATCTATAGCGATGTACAGTTAAATTCAAAGCTTGTCATTGTATGTAATTTCGTCCAATATGTGTTCAATGTTACTGTCCCCTGTCAATGCAGAGTCATCTCGCAGGAAGCTTATTAGGGTGAAATATTTAAATTTTGACACGTGTGGCTCCTCTGCTGCAGCTCCTGATGCTGTTTGGGGGATCTTCCGCAGCGCCTTCCTGTATTCATCCTTCAAATACTTACATTTTTTCTTACATAGAATTCTTAAATTGTTAAATATAAATTATATTACAGATATCTGTCAACTGGGATGCCTATTAGAACAATGACATTCAGTTTTCGAATTGCTGAAAGTACTCTAAGGAAAATCATACCCGAAGTGTGTCAAGCTATTTGGGAAACTTTTCACAGCAAGCACTTGGCAGTACCAAGCACAAGCGATTTTCTAAACATTGCTCATGATTTCTATGAAAAAAGTCGATTCCCGAATTGCATTCCCGCAATCAAAGCGACGGCGGAACTTTCGCAGCGTCAAAATTTCAAAAAACCGTTAAAAACAATTTGCTTGTTACTCCCGAGCCAAATAATTTGCCTTGCAAATGGCAACCCTATGTTTTTGTTGGTGATGAGGCCTACTCTTTAACCAAATATTTAAAGAGGCCATTTCCAAGAAGATCGTTAAATGAACGAACTGAAATTTTCAATGAAAGATTATCTTCTGCTAGGCGTTGCGTCGAGTGCGCTTTTGGCATTTTGACCTTAAAGGGGCGCTTGTTAAGAAGGGAAATTGATGTGGTTCCGCAAACGGCAATTTTATTAATTAAAACTATGTATTTGTCTGCTGCACAACACAATTATTGATAGTTAGCAGATCACAGATTACATATACACGTATGAAGACGAAGAACAAAATAATACAAAAAATAATACAAATAAATCCAAAAAGAACAACAGATCAGGAAATGAAGCCAAGCAAATAAGGGAATCATTTGTAGATTACTTTAATTAAAATTTATTATTACTTGAAAATTATTTAATTTTATTTATTCGTTTATTAAATTTTTTTTTTGTAAATTAATTTATTTTTAATTATTTTTAAATTAAATTAAAGTATTATTTATAAAATTAATTTTTATATAATTTTGTATTTTAACTAAATATTTAAGAAAATGGTTTCGATAATATGTACATAAATAAACGTTATCTATACATGCTTAAATGAAATCAAAAAACATATAAAACTTAATTTTCTTTACCCTCTTTACTCTCTGTACAAGTTGCAGTTAATTACAAATGTAAAGATACATATGTATATAAATGTACATATATGCGATACTGTACTTTTATGCAAAGCAAAACCCGAAAACCGAAAGCTCTCTTTAGAATTGCAGTTAATTGCTAATCTATGCAGCAATCTAAAAATATATTACATGCAAATATACGCATGTATGTATGTACATACTTATATGCAATACATACGTATATTTGCATGTAATTTATTTTATGTTTGCTGCATAGATAAATAAATATATACTTACTGGATGCGTTGAATGATATTGCGATAGAATCCCAGATCCTCTCCGTGATTATTCCATTTGAATATTTTGTATGCTTTTTATCCCACACTGGTGGGTATTGCACAATTTCACTGATAAGTGTTTCCAAATCCATTTCAAATAAGAATGAAAAAGCTCAGCTCAGCCGCTGAATAAACAAACATACTTGATAAATCAAACAGAGAGGAGCGTAGCTTAAAGCTTATCGAATCTGCGAAGCTTTCAGTGTGCGCGCTTTCATACAAGCAGTGTGTTTGTTTCATCGGGAGGATAAGCTCGCCTATAAGCTCCGCTGTAAGCTACGCTTTCAGCTCCCAGCGCAGCCTTAATGTCCCAGTGATGTTGTCGTGCCTGCCTGTGTGTTCCTGTCTACGGCTCGCTCGATGGCTTTGTACTGCTTTCAGTGTGCGGCTGCTGCTGCCGTATGGTGTTGTCTGTCGCCGTTGCTTATATGGTGTTTTGTATCGTGTGTGTGGGCATTTAGTCAAAATTACCTTCGGCTGGCCACACCGGTAACAGACAATGTTACGGACCGGGGATTCGCATTCCCAAAGTGTATGACCACCCTGCGCACAATTCCAACACACTAACGGAGGAGCCTTCTCGCCTCCGCCAGGACGCGGTCTATGCAAGGCTTCGACAGCTTCTCCTGGTTCCTCATCGGGCACTCCTGGCTCTGAGGCATATACCTCCTGGACCTGGTGTCGCTCCTTGAACGGTCTCAAGGGCGGCTGACCGCCTGGTGGTCGACTCCATCGATTGGCTACCCACTTGTCGGCATCGTGGCACTCATTCCTCAGCATCTCCAGGCTGGTGATGTACATCGGGTAGATCACACGGGATATGTTATCCCTAATGTTGACCTTGATCACCTTGATTAAGTCCAAAAAATGAGTGTCTAGCCTGGATCGGAGGGCTAACATTTCCTATTAACTCTCTCTGAGCTCTTGCTCTTGCTCGAAGCTGGATTTTCGGATCTGGAACTGCTTCTGCAAACAGTACCGCAAATTTGGCCAATCCATCACCTGCCCGGTCCTTGCGAGCATCCAGAACCAATCCCTGGCTCGACCGTCCACCAGCAGGTGAAAATCCCGGATTACCTCAGCCCAGAGCAACTGGCAAACTCTTTGCATGTGCTCCACACGAAATATAACTTCCTTGACAGACATACTTTTTTCGCTTCCATCGAAGGTGAGATTCCAACGGCGAACTTGCCCAGGATATTTTTAGGATTGCGCGCGTCCGCTTGTTCTGGGTTCTGGAGGACCCATCCGGTTCTGCTGTTCATCCCGATATTTAGCTTGCTCCATCTGCTGCGCTACCAGTGCCCTACTGTCCATCCAATTGTTAGCTGCTTCATTTCCTTCGGGTTGCCTGTTTCGGATCTATAACGATGTACAATGAACGTTTAGTGTTTTAGTGGCGGGAACGCAGCGGTCTCTGGTTGTGGTTGCTCCATTTGTTGTTGTTGTTCTCCTTTTGCCAGCTGCGCCTGCTGAGCCTGCTGTCGATTTTGCGCCTTCCATTTGATAAATCGCTGAAGATAAATCTCTTTGCGTGACACCGTTTTGGCCACTGATGTCTGCGGATTAGCATTTTCTTGCTCGCCTTCTGTTGTTGCAGTCGAATGAGGCTCCGCTGGCAGTTTGGGATCGGGCGTTGGACTAACATCGATGACCCAATTATTTTGAAAGCATTCTTTGCGCTTTTTTGCTCGTGCGGCGCGCTGTCGTTCCCGATTGATCCGATTGTGATGGAGCGCAGTTATTCGAAATGATTTCTAAACATGTAGAAATGGTTATTATTTGAAAGTTTAGCAAGCGTACTCAAAAAGACGCTAAAGATTTGTGCAAATTAAGAGTTGCTGTTGCTTGATGTATAAGTTAATGTGTAAGTAAATAAATATAAATATGTATGTGTGTGAAATATAATAAATAATAATTAAATATTTAAAATAAATAACAAAAGGTGTTTTGATGGGTAGCTTCCCTGACTAAAAAAGCTCTTGTGGGGCAAAGGGGGGGGGGGGGGTCAACTGGGAAATATGCACGTAAGTATGTATATGAACATGTATTGAATTATGTGTTTGTACACACGAACATATGTATTTACAGAGGATTGAACTATTATAAATTAACAAAATTACAATTTACATGTTCATGCGGAAATTATATTGATAGCCGGGACAAGGCTGCCTAACTGGACACTTGACGTGCATAAGGCATAAGGATGCGCCAAGCTGCCCGCATTGACGGACTCACTTAGGCTGCGCGCACACTGGGAGCTAAAAGCGGAGCTTACAGCGGAGCTTATAGGAGAGCTTGTCACCTCAGAGAATATCGGCGAGATTAAGCTTTTTTTCCGCGCACACAGAAAGCTTAAACTGAAGCTGATGCTTATTTTTATTCTAGTCTCTCATTGTTTGTCTTGCAATATGGTTTCAAACAGGCTGCGGCAATTTATTCTTATCGATAGAAGTAACCCGTATAGAAAAAAAAGAAACAAAAGAGAGAAATGTGGGTGCATCCCATATATAAAGAGAGACAAGTGTTGGGCGAATTCCACCACCTGTATGCTCAATTGCGAGAATTTCCCATGAAATTTTATGAATATTCGCGAATGAGAATCGAAACATTCGATTATATTTTAAGTGGAGTGAGTGACCAAATTCGAAAGATTGAAACTAATTTCAGAAAGCCAATCTAACCTACAGAAAGGCTTTTAGCTACAAAAAGGTATGCAATAATTTAAATGAAATCCATTGATTTTTTTTTATTTATTTTGTTGTTTCAAAATCTAACAATTTATTTTTTTTATTTGTCATTTGATATGTAAAATGTATGTATGAGTATGCGTTAAATGTATGTGTGAGTAATGTGTAGTGTATGTAATAAGCTTAAGTCAATATTAATAATTTTTTATTTTTTAGCTCTTCCTGTCTAGTTATTTCTATTAAATTTTGTATTAAATTAGACCTAAATTGTAATTTTTGAAGAGGGAAACATTTTCTTAAAAGGGTAAAAGGCTTTCAAAAAACTGCCAAAATTTAAATGATTGGAGCAAATGGGGCCGTTGGAGCCTTTCTGAATTTTGTTTTAATTTATTACTATTCTAATAAAAATACGCGTCGAATGACATCTCGATTATTAAAATCCGAAAGATTTTCCGCTGGTTCAAAAGATAACACTAGTTTACAAAATTAAAACTTTTTTTTGCAAAGTGAATCAAAGTATTTTTTTCTTATGGACATTGGCCTTCTAAACACGAAAATGGCACTTAAAATTTTTTTCCTCCAAGCGGTTTCGAAATATTCGAATTTTTTTGTTGCAATTATTGTCACATCGGGACCTAATTGATTTGGTGCGTGATTTGGAGCTCACAAAAGAGAAATCTGAGCTACTCGCATCTCGCTTGCAACAACGCGGCTTTTTAGCTGCGGGTGTAAATAGACGGAAGCAAAGAAAGTTTTAAAGCAGTTCTCTTGCACAATGGTAATCTAAAACCATCAGTTCCCATTGCACATGCCGTTAATACAAAGGAAACACACGAAAAAATGGTCAACTTGCTGGAACGCATCAGCTATAAAAGCTATCAGTGGAAGATTTGTTCTGACCTTAACATTGTTGCCATGTTGTGTGGGTTGCAAGGAGGCTTTACCAAAAATTGCTGCTTTCTTTGCCTATGGAACAGCCGCGCTGATGATCTTCATTACAAGCAGAAGGAATGGCCAGCAAGAACAAACACCGTGGTCGGCGAGGCGAACATAAAATACGATCCTATCGTGAGGAGAGAAAGCATCATACTTCCCCCTCTGCATATAAAATTGGGACTAATCAAAAACTTTGTAAAAAAACTGGACAAAGTGGGTGCTGCGCTCGCTCATTTGCAAAACATTTTTCCGCACCTGTCAAGTGCAAAAGTTAAAGAAGGCGTCTTCGCAGGTCCCGAAATTAAAAAGTTGCTGAAAGACGAGCATTTTCCAAAACTTTTGTCATCAGTTGAAGCTGCAGCCTGGAATTCTTTTAAGCTGGTTGTTGCCAATTTTCTTGAAAACTATAAAAGTCAAAATTTCAAGAATATTGTTGACGATTTACTAAAGAATTACAAAGCAATGAGTATGTATTTAATTTTTAAATATGTCACTTGACAATTAATTGTTCAATGTCATATATTATATACCTATTTTTCATTTTTTTCGGCAGAAGTTCACATATCATTGAAAATTCATTTCCTCCATTCTCATTTGGATTTTTTTCCAAGTAATTTGGGTGCCTTAAGTGACGAGCATGGAGAACGCTTTCCCCAACAAATGAAGGCCATGGAGCGGCGATATCACGGCTTTTGGGATGAAGCCATGATGGGCGACTACATTTGGTCTATCATACGAGAAACGTAGTGCAAAAGCAACAAAAAGCAAAGAAAGAGTAACAATTTTTTCTAACATTCTTAGCTGTTAACATAAATAAAGAAAAAACGTGACAATCTAAAAACAGCCGATTTTTGGTCTTTGACTGAAATTTGCAATACTTCGCCATCTGTGGATGGATTTTAAAGCTTTACGATAAATTAAAAAAAACGATATGTTAGCTTTCGAGCTCAAAAAATCGCAAAAAACGCCCATTTTCGAACGTATTTAAATCGCTAGCACCTGAACTGCTGAACCGATCTTAATACTTTACACAAGAAAGTTGAAGAGAATTAACTCACCTTTAATTTATTTCGAAATATTACGAAAACGCTTCCATGAAAAAAATTTTAAGTGCCATTTTCGTGTTTAGAAGGCCAATGTCCATCAGAAAAAAATACTTTGGTTCACTTTGCATTTTGGCTGTAAACTAGTGTAATTAATTTTGAAATTTTTAGTGGCCTTACGAAAATGAAATGAAAAGTGCCAAAATTTTGTTTAAAATAATTTATATGTAAAACTTAATATTATTCGTCACAAAATTGGATATCAGAAATTTTGGGGCATTAAAATGTTTTCGTCACTAGACTTTTACCTCGTAATCGATGTTGTTCCGCAAACGGTAATTTTATTCATTAAAACTATGTATGTGTTTGCTGCACAACACAATTATTGATAGTGAGCAGATCACAGATTACATATACACGTATGAAGACGAAGAACAAAATAATACAAAAAATAATACAAATAAATCCAAAAAGAACAACAGATCAGGAAATGAAGCCAAGCAAATAAGGGAATCATTTGTAGATTACTTTAATTAAAATTTATTATTACTTGAAAATTATTTAATTTTATTTATTCGTTTATTAAAATTTTTTTTTTGTAAATTAATTTATTTTTAATTATTTTTAAATTAAATTAAAGTATTATTTATAAAATTAATTTTTATATAATTTTGTATTTTAACTAAATATTTAAGAAAATGGTTTCGATAATATGTACATAAATAAACGTTATCTATACATGCTTAAATGAAATCAAAAAACATATAAAACTTAATTTTCTTTACCCTCTTTACTCTCTGTACAAGTTGCAGTTAATTACAAATGTAAAGATACATATGTATATAAATGTATATGCGATACTGTACTTTTATGCAAAGCAAAACCCGAAAACCGAAAGCTCTCTTTAGAATTGCAGTTAATTGCTAATCTATGCAGCAATCTAAAAATATATTACATGCAAATATACGCATGTATGTATGTACATACTTATATGCAATACATACGTATATTTGCATGTAATTTATTTTATGTTTGCTGCACAGATAAATAAATGTATACTTACTTGATGCGTTGAATGATATTGCGATAGAATCCCAGATCCTCTCCGTGATTATTCCATTTGAATATTTTGTATGCTTTTTATCCCACACTGGTGGGTATTGCACAATTTCACTGATAAGTGTTTCCAAATCCATTTCAAATAAGAATGAAAAAGCTCAGCTCAGCCGCTGAATAAACAAACATGCTTGATAAATCAAACAGAGAGGAGCGTAGCTTAAAGCTTGTCGAATCTGCGAAGCTTTCAGTGTGCGCGCTTTCATACAAGCAGTGTGTTTGTTTCATCGGGAGGATAAGCTCGCATATAAGCCCCGCTGTAAGCTATGCTTTCAGCTCCCAGCGCAGCCTTAATGTCCCAGTGATGTTGTCGTGCCTGCCTGTGTGTTCCTGTCTACGTCTCGCTCGATGGCTTTGTACTGCTTTCAGTGTGCGGCTGCTGCTGCCGTATGGTGTTGTCTGTCGCCGTTGCTTATATGGTGTTTTGTATCGTGTGCGTGGGCATTTAGTCAAAATTACCTCCGGCTGGCCACACCGGTAACAGACAATGCTACGGACCGGGGAGTCGCATTCCCAAAGTGTATGACCACCCTGCGCACAATTCCAACACACTAACGGAGGAGCCTTCTCGCCTCCGCCAGGACGCGGTCTATGCAAGGCTTCGACAGCTTCTCCTGGTTCCTCATCGGGCACTCCTGGCTCTGAGGCATATACCTCCTGGACCTGGTGTCGCTCCTTGAACGGTCTCAAGGGCGGCTGAACGCCTGGTGGTCGACTCCATCGATTGGCTACCCACTTGTCGGCATCGTGGCACTCATTCCTCAGCATCTCCAGGATGGTGATATACATCGGGTAGATCACCCAGGATATTTTATCCTTAATCCGAAATATGGGTGTCTAACCTGGATCGGAGGGCTAACATTTCCTATTAACTCTCTCTGAGCTCTTGCTCTTGCTCGAAGCTGGACTTTCGAGTCTGGAACTGCTTTTGCAAACAGAACATCAAATTTGGCCAATCCATCACCTGCCCGGTCCTTGCGTGCATCTAGAACCAATCCCTGGCTCGACCGTCCACCAGCAGGTGAAAATCCCGGATTACCTCAGCCCAGAGCAACTGGCAAACTCTTTGCATGTGCTCCACACGAAATATAACTTCCTTGACAGGCATACTTTTCTCGCTTCCATCGAAGGTGAGATTCCAACGGCGAACTTGCCCAGGATATTTTCAGGATTGCGCGCGTCCGCTTGTTCTGGGTTCTGGAGGACCCATCCGGTTCTGCTGTTCATCCCGATATTTAGCTTGCTCCATCTGCTGCGCTACCAGTGCCCTACTGTCCATCCAATTGTTAGCTGCTTCATTTCCTTCGGGTTGCCTGTTTCGGATCTATAACGATGTACAATGAACGGCGTTTTAGTGGCGGGAACGCAGCGGTCTCTGGTTGTGGTTGCTCCATTTGTTGTTGTTGTTCTCCTTTTGCCAGCTGCGCCTGCTGAGCCCGCTGTCGATTTTGCGCCTTCCATTTGATAAATCGCTGAAGATAAATCTCTTTGCGTGACACCGCTTTGGCCACTGATGTCTGCGGATTAGCATTTTCTTGCTCGCCTTCTGTTGTTGCAGTCGAATGAGGCTCCGCTGGCAGTTTGGGATCGGGCGTTGGACTAACATCGATGACCCAATTATTTTGAAAGCATTCTTTGCGCTTTTTTGCTCGAGCGGCGCGCTGTCGTTCCCGATTGATCCGATTGTGATGGAGCGCAGTTATTCGAAATGATTTCTAAACATGTAGAAATGGTTATTATTTGAAAGTTTAGCAAGCGTACTCAAAAAGACGCTAAAGATTTGTGCAAATTAAGAGTTGCTTGTTGCTTGATGTATAAGTTAATGTGTAAGTAAATAAATATAAATATGTATGTGTGTGAAATATAATAAATAATAATTAAATATTTAAAATAAATAACAAAAGGTGTTTTGATGGGTAGCTTCCCTGACTAAAAAAGCTCTTGTGGGGCAAAGGGGGGGGGGGGGGTCAACTGGGAAATATGCACGTAAGTATGTATATGAACATGTATTGAATTATGTGTTTGTACACACGAACATATGTATTTACAGAGGATTGAACTATTATAAATTAACAAAATTACAATTTACATGTTATGCGGAAATTATATTGATAGCCGGGACAAGGCTGCCTAACTGGGCACTTGACGTGCATAAGGCATAAGGATGCGCCAAGCTGCCCGCATTGACGGACTCACTTAGGCTGCGCGCACACTGGGAGCTAAAAGCGGAGCTTACAGCGGAGCTTATAGGAGAGCTTGTCACCTCAGAGAATATCGGCGAGATTAAGCTTTTTTTCCGCGCACACAGAAAGCTTAAACTGAAGCTGATGCTTATTTTAATTCTAGTCTCTCATTGTTTGTCTTGCAATATGGTTTCAAACAGGCTGCGGCAATTTATTCTTATCGATAGAAGTAACCCGTATAGAAAAAAAAGAAACAAAAGAGAGAAATGTGGGTGCATCCCATATATAAAGAGAGACAAGTGTTGGGCGAATTCCACCACCTGTATGCTCAATTGCGAGAATTTCCCATGAAATTTTATGAATATTCGCGAATGAGAATCGAAACATTCGATTATATTTTAAGTGGAGTGAGTGACCAAATTCGAAAGATTGAAACTAATTTCAGAAAGCCAATCTAACCTACAGAAAGGCTTTTAGCTACAAAAAGGTATGCAATAATTTAAATGAAATCCATTGATTTTTTTTTATTTATTTTGTTGTTTCAAAATCTAACAATTTATTTTTTTTATTTGTCATTTGATATGTAAAATGTATGTATGAGTATGCGTTAAATGTATGTGTGAGTAATGTGTAGTGTATGTAATAAGCTTAAGTCAATATTAATAATTTTTTATTTTTTAGCTCTTCCTGTCTAGTTATTTCTATTAAATTTTGTATTAAATTAGACCTAAATTGTAATTTTTGAAGGGGGAAACATTTTCTTAAAAGGGTAAAAGGCTTTCAAAAAACTGCCAAAATTTAAATGATTGGAGCAAATGGGGCCGTTGGAGCCTTTCTGAATTTTGTTTTAATTTATTACTATTCTAATAAAAATACGCGTCGAATGACATCTCGATTATTAAAATCCGAAAGATTTTCCGCTGGTTCAAAAGATAACACTAGTTTACAAAATTAAAACTTTTTTTTGCAAAGTGAATCAAAGTATTTTTTTCTTATGGACATTGGCCTTCTAAACACGAAAATGGCACTTAAAATTTTTTTCCTGCAAGCGGTTTCGAAATATTCGAATTTTTTTGTTGCAATTATTGTCACATCGGGACCTAATTGATTTGGTGCGTGATTTGGAGCTCACAAAAGAGAAATCTGAGCTACTCGCATCTCGCTTGCAACAACGCGGCTTTTTAGCTGCGGGTGTAAAAGTGACAATACATAGGACCCGTCACGAATCATACGCAAAGTATTTTTCGAAGGATAATCAAATTTGCTATTGCAATGATGTTTCGGGTTTGTTTAAGGAGCTCCACCAAACCCATAATCCAAGCGAGTGGCGGTTGTTTATAGACGGAAGCAAAGAAAGTTTTAAAGCAGTTCTCTTGCACAATGGTAATCTAAAACCATCAGTTCCCATTGCACATGCCGTTAATACAAAGGAAACACACGAAAAAATGGTCAACTTGCTGGAACGCATCAGCTATAAAAGCTATCAGTGGAAGATTTGTTCTGACCTTAACATTGTTGCCATGTTGTGTGGGTTGCAAGGAGGCTTTACCAAAAATTGCTGCTTTCTTTGCCTATGGAACAGCCGCGCTGATGATCTTCATTACAAGCAGAAGGAATGGCCAGCAAGAACAAACACCGTGGTCGGCGAGGCGAACATAAAATACGATCCTATCGTGAGGAGAGAAAGCATCATACTTCCCCCTCTGCATATAAAATTGGGACTAATCAAAAACTTTGTAAAAAAACTGGACAAAGTGGGTGCTGCGCTCGCTCATTTGCAAAACATTTTTCCGCACCTGTCAAGTGCAAAAGTTAAAGAAGGCGTCTTCGCAGGTCCCGAAATTAAAAAGTTGCTGAAAGACGAGCATTTTCCAAAACTTTTGTCATCAGTTGAAGCTGCAGCCTGGAATTCTTTTAAGCTGGTTGTTGCCAATTTTCTTGAAAACTATAAAAGTCCAAATTTCAAGAATATTGTTGACGATTTACTAAAGAATTACAAAGCAATGAGTATGTATTTAATTTTTAAATATGTCACTTGACAATTAATTGTTCAATGTCATATATTATATACCTATTTTTCATTTTTTTCGGCAGAAGTTCACATATCATTGAAAATTCATTTCCTCCATTCTCATTTGGATTTTTTTCCAAGTAATTTGGGTGCCTTAAGTGACGAGCATGGAGAACGCTTTCCCCAACAAATGAAGGCCATGGAGCGGCGATATCACGGCTTTTGGGATGAAGCCATGATGGGCGACTACATTTGGTCTATCATACGAGAAACGTAGTGCAAAAGCAACAAAAAGCAAAGAAAGAGTAACAATTTTTTCTAACATTCTTAGCTGTTAACATAAATAAAGAAAAAACGTGACAATCTAAAAACAGCCGATTTTTGGTCTTTGACTGAAATTTGCAATACTTCGCCATCTGTGGATGGATTTTAAAGCTTTACGATAAATTAAAAAAAACGATATGTTAGCTTTCGAGCTCAAAAAATCGCAAAAAACGCCCATTTTCGAACGTATTTAAATCGCTAGCACCTGAACTGCTGAACCGATCTTAATACTTTACACAAGAAAGTTGAAGAGAATTAACTCACCTTTAATTTATTTCGAAATATTTCGAAAACGCTTCCATGAAAAAAATTTTAAGTGCCATTTTCGTGTTTAGAAGGCCAATGTCCATCAGAAAAAAATACTTTGGTTCACTTTGCATTTTGGCTGTAAACTAGTGTAATTAATTTTGAAATTTTTAGTGGCCTTACGAAAATGAAATGAAAAGTGCCAAAATTTTGTTTAAAATAATTTATATGTAAAACTTAATATTATTCGTCACAAAATTGGATATCAGAAATTTTGGGGCATTAAAATGTTTTCGTCACTAGACTTTTACCTCGTAATCGATGTTGTTCCGCAAACGGTAATTTTATTCATTAAAACTATGTATGTGTTTGCTGCACAACACAATTATTGATAGTGAGCAGATCACAGATTACATATACACGTATGAAGACGAAGAACAAAATAATACAAAAAATAATACAAATAAATCCAAAAAGAACAACAGATCAGGAAATGAAGCCAAGCAAATAAGGGAATCATTTGTAGATTACTTTAATTAAAATTTATTATTACTTGAAAATTATTTAATTTTATTTATTCGTTTATTAAAATTTTTTTTTTGTAAATTAATTTATTTTTAATTATTTTTAAATTAAATTAAAGTATTATTTATAAAATTAATTTTTATATAATTTTGTATTTTAACTAAATATTTAAGAAAATGGTTTCGATAATATGTACATAAATAAACGTTATCTATACATGCTTAAATGAAATCAAAAAACATATAAAACTTAATTTTCTTTACCCTCTTTACTCTCTGTACAAGTTGCAGTTAATTACAAATGTAAAGATACATATGTATATAAATGTATATGCGATACTGTACTTTTATGCAAAGCAAAACCCGAAAACCGAAAGCTCTCTTTAGAATTGCAGTTAATTGCTAATCTATGCAGCAATCTAAAAATATATTACATGCAAATATACGCATGTATGTATGTACATACTTATATGCAATACATACGTATATTTGCATGTAATTTATTTTATGTTTGCTGCACAGATAAATAAATGTATACTTACTTGATGCGTTGAATGATATTGCGATAGAATCCCAGATCCTCTCCGTGATTATTCCATTTGAATATTTTGTATGCTTTTTATCCCACACTGGTGGGTATTGCACAATTTCACTGATAAGTGTTTCCAAATCCATTTCAAATAAGAATGAAAAAGCTCAGCTCAGCCGCTGAATAAACAAACATGCTTGATAAATCAAACAGAGAGGAGCGTAGCTTAAAGCTTGTCGAATCTGCGAAGCTTTCAGTGTGCGCGCTTTCATACAAGCAGTGTGTTTGTTTCATCGGGAGGATAAGCTCGCATATAAACCCCGCTGTAAGCTATGCTTTCAGCTCCCAGCGCAGCCTTAATGTCCCAGTGATGTTGTCGTGCCTGCCTGTGTGTTCCTGTCTACGTCTCGCTCGATGGCTTTGTACTGCTTTCAGTGTGCGGCTGCTGCTGCCGTATGGTGTTGTCTGTCGCCGTTGCTTATATGGTGTTTTGTATCGTGTGCGTGGGCATTTAGTCAAAATTACCTCCGGCTGGCCACACCGGTAACAGACAATGCTACGGACCGGGGAGTCGCATTCCCAAAGTGTATGACCACCCTGCGCACAATTCCAACACACTAACGGAGGAGCCTTCTCGCCTCCGCCAGGACGCGGTCTATGCAAGGCTTCGACAGCTTCTCCTGGTTCCTCATCGGGCACTCCTGGCTCTGAGGCATATACCTCCTGGACCTGGTGTCGCTCCTTGAACGGTCTCAAGGGCGGCTGAACGCCTGGTGGTCGACTCCATCGATTGGCTACCCACTTGTCGGCATCGTGGCACTCATTCCTCAGCATCTCCAGGCTGGTGATGTACATCGGGTAGATCACACGGGATATGTTATCCTTAATGTTGACCTTGATCACCTTGATTAAGTCCAAAAAATGAGTGTCTAGCCTGAATCGGAGGGCTAACATTTCCTATTAACTCTCTCTGAGCTCTTGCTCTTGCTCGAAGCTGGATTTTCGGGTCTGGAACTGCTTCTGCAAACAGTACCGCAAATTTGGCCAAGCCCGGTCCTTGCGAGCATCCAAAACCAATCCCTGGCTCGACCGTCCACCAGCAGGTGAAAATCCCGGATTACCTCAGCCCAGAGCAACTGGCAAACTCTTTGCATGTGCTCCACACGAAATATAACTTCCTTGACAGGCATACTTTTCTCGCTTCCATCGAAGGTGAGATTCCAACGGCGAACTTGCCCAGGATATTTTCAGGATTGCGCGCGTCCGCTTGTTCTGGGTTCTGGAGGACCCATCCGGTTCTGCTGTTCATCCCGATATTTAGCTTGCTCCATCTGCTGCGCTACCAGTGCCCTACTGTCCATCCAATTGTTAGCTGCTTCATTTCCTTCGGGTTGCCTGTTTCGGATCTATAACGATGTACAATGAACGGCGTTTTAGTGGCGGGAACGCAGCGGTCTCTGGTTGTGGTTGCTCCATTTGTTGTTGTTGTTCTTCTTTTGCCAGCTGCGCCTGCTGAGCCCGCTGTCGATTTTGCGCCTTCCATTTGATAAATCGCTGAAGATAAATCTCTTTGCGTGACACCGCTTTGGCCACTGATGTCTGCGGATTAGCATTTTCTTGCTCGCCTTCTGTTGTTGCAGTCGAATGAGGCTCCGCTGGCAGTTTGGGATCGGGCGTTGGACTAACATCGATGACCCAATTATTTTGAAAGCATTCTTTGCGCTTTTTTGCTCGAGCGGCGCGCTGTCGTTCCCGATTGATCCGATTGTGATGGAGCGCAGTTATTCGAAATGATTTCTAAACATGTAGAAATGGTTATTATTTGAAAGTTTAGCAAGCGTACTCAAAAAGACGCTAAAGATTTGTGCAAATTAAGAGTTGCTTGTTGCTTGATGTATAAGTTAATGTGTAAGTAAATAAATATAAATATGTATGTGTGTGAAATATAATAAATAATAATTAAATATTTAAAATAAATAACAAAAGGTGTTTTGATGGGTAGCTTCCCTGACTAAAAAAGCTCTTGTGGGGCAAAGGGGGGGGGGGGGGTCAACTGGGAAATATGCACGTAAGTATGTATATGAACATGTATTGAATTATGTGTTTGTACACACGAACATATGTATTTACAGAGGATTGAACTATTATAAATTAACAAAATTACAATTTACATGTTATGCGGAAATTATATTGATAGCCGGGACAAGGCTGCCTAACTGGGCACTTGACGTGCATAAGGCATAAGGATGCGCCAAGCTGCCCGCATTGACGGACTCACTTAGGCTGCGCGCACACTGGGAGCTAAAAGCGGAGCTTATAGGAGAGCTTGTCACCTCAGAGAATATCGGCGAGATTAAGCTTTTTTTCCGCGCACACAGAAAGCTTAAACTGAAGCTGATGCTTATTTTAATTCTAGTCTCTCATTGTTTGTCTTGCAATATGGTTTCAAACAGGCTGCGGCAATTTATTCTTATCGATAGAAGTAACCCGTATAGAAAAAAAAGAAACAAAAGAGAGAAATGTGGGTGCATCCCATATATAAAGAGAGACAAGTGTTGGGCGAATTCCACCACCTGTATGCTCAATTGCGAGAATTTCCCATGAAATTTTATGAATATTCGCGAATGAGAATCGAAACATTCGATTATATTTTAAGTGGAGTGAGTGACCAAATTCGAAAGATTGAAACTAATTTCAGAAAGCCAATCTAACCTACAGAAAGGCTTTTAGCTACAAAAAGGTATGCAATAATTTAATTTTTTTTTTTATTTATTTTGTTGTTTCAAAATCTAACAATTTATTTTTTTTATTTGTCATTTGATATGTAAAATGTATGTATGAGTATGCGTTAAATGTATGTGTGAGTAATGTGTAGTGTATGAATTTAGCTTAAGTCAATATTAATCATTTTTTATTATTTAGCTCTTCCTGTCTAGTTATTTCTATTAAATTTTGTATTAAATTAGACGTAAATTGTAATTTTTGAAGGGGGAAACATTTTTTTAAAAGGGTAAAAGGCTTTCAAAAAACTGCCAAAATTTAAATGATTGGAGCAAATGGGGCCGTTGGAGCCTTTCTGAATTTTGTTTTAATTTATTACTATTCTAATAAAAATACGCGTCGAATGACATCTCGATTATTAAAATCCGAAAGATTTTCCGCTGGTTCAAAAGATAACACTAGTTTACAAAATTAAAACTTTTTTTTGCAAAGTGAATCAAAGTATTTTTTTCTTATGGACATTGGCCTTCTAAACACGAAAATGGCACTTAAAATTTTTTTCCTGCAAGCGTTTTCGAAATATTCGAATTTTTTTCTTGCAATTATTGTCACATCGGGACCTAAATGATTTGGTGCGTGATTTGGAGCTCACAAAAGAGAAATCTGAGCTACTCGCATCTCGCTTGCAACAACGCGGCTTTTTAGCTGCGGGTGTAAAAGTGACAATACATAGGACCCGTCACGAATCATACGCAAAGTATTTTTCGAAGGATAATCAAATTTGCTATTGCAATGATGTTTCGGGTTTGTTTAAGGAGCTCCACCAAACCCATAATCCAAGCGAGTGGCGGTTGTTTATAGACGGAAGCAAAGAAAGTTTTAAAGCAGTTCTCTTGCACAATGGTAATCTAAAACCATCAGTTCCCATTGCACATGCCGTTAATACAAAGGAAACACACGAAAAAATGGTCAACTTGCTGGAACGCATCAGCTATAAAAGCTATCAGTGGAAGATTTGTTCTGACCTTAACATTGTTGCCATGTTGTGTGGGTTGCAAGGAGGCTTTACCAAAAATTGCTGCTTTCTTTGCCTATGGAACAGCCGCGCTGATGATCTTCATTACAAGCAGAAGGAATGGCCAGCAAGAACAAACACCGTGGTCGGCGAGGCGAACATAAAATACGATCCTATCGTGAGGAGAGAAAGCATCATACTTCCCCCTCTGCATATAAAATTGGGACTAATCAAAAACTTTGTAAAAAAACTGGACAAAGTGGGTGCTGCGCTCGCTCATTTGCAAAACATTTTTCCGCACCTGTCAAGTGCAAAAGTTAAAGAAGGCGTCTTCGCAGGTCCCGAAATTAAAAAGTTGCTGAAAGACGAGCATTTTCCAAAACTTTTGTCATCAGTTGAAGCTGCAGCCTGGAATTCTTTTAAGCTGGTTGTTGCCAATTTTCTTGAAAACTATAAAAGTCCAAATTTCAAGAATATTGTTGACGATTTACTAAAGAATTACAAAGCAATGAGTATGTATTTAATTTTTAAATATGTCACTTGACAATTAATTGTTCAATGTCATATATTATATACCTATTTTTCATTTTTTTCGGCAGAAGTTCACATATCATTGAAAATTCATTTCCTCCATTCTCATTTGGATTTTTTTCCAAGTAATTTGGGTGCCTTAAGTGACGAGCATGGAGAACGCTTTCCCCAACAAATGAAGGCCATGGAGCGGCGATATCACGGCTTTTGGGATGAAGCCATGATGGGCGACTACATTTGGTCTATCATACGAGAAACGTAGTGCAAAAGCAACAAAAAGCAAAGAAAGAGTAACAATTTTTTCTAACATTCTTAGCTGTTAACATAAATAAAGAAAAAACGTGACAATCTAAAAACAGCCGATTTTTGGTCTTTGACTGAAATTTGCAATACTTCGCCATCTGTGGATGGATTTTAAAGCTTTACGATAAATTAAAAAAAACGATATGTTAGCTTTCGAGCTCAAAAAATCGCAAAAAACGCCCATTTTCGAACGTATTTAAATCGCTAGCACCTGAACTGCTGAACCGATCTTAATACTTTACACAAGAAAGTTGAAGAGAATTAACTCACCTTTAATTTATTTCGAAATATTTCGAAAACGCTTCCATGAAAAAAATTTTAAGTGCCATTTTCGTGTTTAGAAGGCCAATGTCCATCAGAAAAAAATACTTTGGTTCACTTTGCATTTTGGCTGTAAACTAGTGTAATTAATTTTGAAATTTTTAGTGGCCTTACGAAAATGAAATGAAAAGTGCCAAAATTTTGTTTAAAATAATTTATATGTAAAACTTAATATTATTCGTCACAAAATTGGATATCAGAAATTTTGGGGCATTAAAATGTTTTCGTCACTAGACTTTTACCTCGTAATCGATGTTGTTCCGCAAACGGTAATTTTATTCATTAAAACTATGTATGTGTTTGCTGCACAACACAATTATTGATAGTGAGCAGATCACAGATTACATATACACGTATGAAGACGAAGAACAAAATAATACAAAAAATAATACAAATAAATCCAAAAAGAACAACAGATCAGGAAATGAAGCCAAGCAAATAAGGGAATCATTTGTAGATTACTTTAATTAAAATTTATTATTACTTGAAAATTATTTAATTTTATTTATTCGTTTATTAAAATTTTTTTTTTGTAAATTAATTTATTTTTAATTATTTTTAAATTAAATTAAAGTATTATTTATAAAATTAATTTTTATATAATTTTGTATTTTAACTAAATATTTAAGAAAATGGTTTCGATAATATGTACATAAATAAACGTTATCTATACATGCTTAAATGAAATCAAAAAACATATAAAACTTAATTTTCTTTACCCTCTTTACTCTCTGTACAAGTTGCAGTTAATTACAAATGTAAAGATACATATGTATATAAATGTATATGCGATACTGTACTTTTATGCAAAGCAAAACCCGAAAACCGAAAGCTCTCTTTAGAATTGCAGTTAATTGCTAATCTATGCAGCAATCTAAAAATATATTACATGCAAATATACGCATGTATGTATGTACATACTTATATGCAATACATACGTATATTTGCATGTAATTTATTTTATGTTTGCTGCATAGATAAACAAATATATACTTACTTGATGCGTTGAATGATATTGCGATAGAATCCCAGATCCTCTCCGTGATTATTCCATTTGAATATTTTGTATGCTTTTTATCCCACACTGGTGGGTATTGCACAATTTCACTGATAAGTGTTTCCAAATCCATTTCAAATAAGAATGAAAAAGCTCAGTTCAGCCGCTGAATAAACAAACATGCTTGATAAATCAAACAGAGAGGAGCGTAGCTTAAAGCTTATCGAATCTGCGAAGCTTTCAGTGTGCGCGCTTTCATACAAGCAGTGTGTTTGTTTCATCGGGAGGATAAGCTCGCCTATAAGCTCCGCTGTAAGCTACGCTTTCAGCTCCCAGCGCAGCCTTAATGTCCCAGTGATGTTGTCGTGCCTGCCTGTGTGTTCCTGTCTACGTCTCGCTCGATGGCTTTGTACTGCTTTCAGTGTGCGGCTGCTGCTGCCGTATGGTGTTGTCTGTCGCCGTTGCTTATATGGTGTTTTGTATCGTGTGTGTGGGCATTTAGTCAAAATTACCTCCGGCTGGCCACACCGGTAACAGACAATGTTACGGACCGGGGATTCGCATTCCCAAAGTGTATGACCACCCTGCGCACAATTCCAACACACTAATGGAGGAGCCTTCTCGCCTCCGCCAGGACGCGGTCTATGCAAGGCTTCGACAGCTTCTCCTGGTTCCTCATCGGGCACTCCTGGCTCTGAGGCATATACCTCCTGGACCTGGTGTCGCTCCTTGAACGGTCTCAAGGGCGGCTGACCGCCTGGTGGTCGACTCCATCGATTGGCTACCCACTTGTCGGCATCGTGGCACTCATTCCTCAGCATCTCCAGGATGGTGATATACATCGGGTAGATCACCCAGGATATTTTATCCTTAATGTTGACCTTGATCACCTTGATTAAGTTACGATCCCAAATATGGGTGTCTAACCTGGATCGGAGGGCTAACATTTCCTATTAACTCTCTCTGAGCTCTTGCTCGAAGCTGGATTTTCGGGTCTGGAACTGCTTCTGCAAACAGTACCGCAAATTTGGCCAATCCATCACCTGCCCGGTCCTTGCGAGCATCCAGAACCAATCCCTGGCTCGACCGTCCACCAGCAGGTGAAAATTCCGGATTACCTCAGCCCAGAGCAACTGGCAAACTCTTTGCATGTGCTCCACACGAAATATAACTTCCTTGACAGGCATACTTTTCTCGCTTCCATCGAAGGTGAGATTCCAACGGCGAACTTTTCCAGGTTTTTTTCAGGATTGCGCGCGTCCGCTTGTTCTGGGTTCTGGAGGACCCATCCGGTTCTGCTGTTCATCCCGATATTTAGCTTGCTCCATCTGCTGCGCTACCAGTGCCCTACTGTCCATCCAATTGTTAGCTGCTTCATTTCCTTCGGGTTGCCTGTTTCGGATCTATAACAATGTACAATGAACGGCGTTTTAGTGGCGGGAACGCAGCGGTCTCTGGTTGTGGTTGCTCCATTTGTTGTTGTTGTTCTCCTTTTGCCAGCTGCGCCTGCTGAGCCCGCTGTCGATTTTGCGCCTTCCATTTGATAAATCGCTGAAGATAAATCTCTTTGCGTGACACCGTTTTGGCCACTGATGTCTACGGATTAGCATTTTCTTGCTCGCCTTCTGTTGTTGCAGTCGAATGAGGCTCCGCTGGCAGTTTGGGATCGGGCGTTGGACTAACATCGATGACCCAATTATTTTGAAAGCATTCTTTGCGCTTTTTTGCTCGTGCGGCGCGCTGTCGTTCCCGATTGATCCGATTGTGATGGAGCGCAGTTATTCGAAATGATTTCTAAACATGTAGAAATGGTTATTATTTGAAAGTTTAGCAAGCGTACTCAAAAAGACGCTAAAGATTTGTGCAAATTAAGAGTTGCTTGTTGCTTGATGTATAAGTTAATGTGTAAGTAAATAAATATAAATATGTATGTGTGTGAAATATAATAAATAATAATTAAATATTTAAAATAAATAACAAAAGGTGTTTTGATGGGTAGCTTCCCTGACTAAAAGAGCTCTTGTGGGGCAAAGGGGGGGGGGGGTCAACTGGGAAATATGCACGTAAGTATGTATATGAACATGTATGGAATTATGTGTTTGTACACACGAACATATGTATTTACAGAGGATTGAACTATTATAAATTAACAAAATTACAATTTACATGTTATGCGGAAATTATATTGATAGCCGGGACAAGGCTGCCTAACTGGGCACTTGACGTGCATAAGGCATAAGGATGCGCCAAGCTGCCCGCATTGACGGACTCACTTAGGCTGCGCGCACACTGGGAGCTAAAAGCGGAGCTTATAGGAGAGCTTGTCACCTCAGAGAATATCGGCGAGATTAAGCTTTTTTTCCGCGCACACAGAAAGCTTAAACTGAAGCTGATGCTTATTTTAATTCTAGTCTCTCATTGTTTGTCTTGCAATATGGTTTCAAACAGGCTGCGGCAATTTATTCTTATCGATAGAAGTAACCCGTATAGAAAAAAAAGAAACAAAAGAGAGAAATGTGGGTGCATCCCATATATAAAGAGAGACAAGTGTTGGGCGAATTCCACCACCTGTATGCTCAATTGCGAGAATTTCCCATGAAATTTTATGAATATTCGCGAATGAGAATCGAAACATTCGATTATATTTTAAGTGGAGTGAGTGACCAAATTCGAAAGATTGAAACTAATTTCAGAAAGCCAATCTAACCTACAGAAAGGCTTTTAGCTACAAAAAGGTATGCAATAATTTAAATTAAATCCATTGATTTTTTTTTATTTATTTTGTTGTTTCAAAATCTAACAATTTATTTTTTTTATTTGTCATTTGATATGTAAAATGTATGTATGAGTATGCGTTAAATGTATGTGTGAGTAATGTGTAGTGTATGAATTAAGCTTAAGTCAATATTAATCATTTTTTATTTTTTAGCTCTTCCTGTCTAGTTATTTCTATTAAATTTTGTATTAAATTAGACGTAAATTGTAATTTTTGAAGGGGGAAACATTTTTTTAAAAGGGTAAAAGGCTTTCAAAAAACTGCCAAAATTTAAATGATTGGAGCAAATGGGGCCGTTGGAGCCTTTCTGAATTTTGTTTTAATTTATTACTATTCTAATAAAAATACGCGTCGAATGACATCTCGATTATTAAAATCCGAAAGATTTTCCGCTGGTTCAAAAGATAACACTAGTTTACAAAATTAAAACTTTTTTTTGCAAAGTGAATCAAAGTATTTTTTTCTTATGGACATTGGCCTTCTAAACACGAAAATGGCACTTAAAATTTTTTTCCTGCAAGCGTTTTCGAAATATTCGAATTTTTTTGTTGCAATTATTGTCACATCGGGACCTAAATGATTTGGTGCGTGATTTGGAGCTCACGAAAGAGAAATCTGAGCTACTCGCATCTCGCTTGCAACAACGCGGCTTTTTAGCTGCTGGTGTAAAAGTGACAATACATAGGACCCGTCACGAATCATACGCAAAGTATTTTTCGAAGGATAATCAAATTTGCTATTGCAATGATGTTTCGGGTTTGTTTAAGGAGCTCCACCAAACCCATAATCCAAGCGAGTGGCGGTTGTTTATAGACGGAAGCAAAGAAAGTTTAAAAGCAGCTCTCTTGCACAATGGTAATCTAAAACCATCAGTTCCCATTGCACATGCCGTTAATACAAAGGAAACACACGAAAAAATGGTCAACTTGCTGGAACGCATCAGCTATAAAAGCTATCAGTGGAAGATTTGTTCTGACCTTAACATTGTTGCCATGTTGTGTGGGTTGCAAGGAGGCTTTACCAAAAATTGCTGCTTTCTTTGCCTATGGAACAGCCGCGCTGATGATCTTCATTACAAGCAGAAGGAATGGCCAGCAAGAACAAACACCGTGGTCGGCGAGGCGAACATAAAATACGATCCTATCGTGAGGAGAGAAAGCATCATACTTCCCCCTCTGCATATAAAATTGGGACTAATCAAAAACTTTGTAAAAAAACTGGACAAAGTGGGTGCTGCGTTCGCTCATTTGCAAAACATTTTTCCGCACCTGTCAAGTGCAAAAGTTAAAGAAGGCGTCTTCGCAGGCCCCGAAATTAAAAAGTTGCTGAAAGACGAGCATTTTCCAAAACTTTTGTCATCAGTTGAAGCTGCAGCCTGGAATTCTTTTAAGCTGGTTGTTGCCAATTTTCTTGAAAACTATAAAAGTCCAAATTACAAGAATATTGTTGACGATTTACTAAAGAATTACAAAGCAATGAGTATGTATTTAATTTTTAAATATGTCACTTGACAATTAATTGTTCAATGTCATATATTATTACCTATTTTTCATTTTTTTCGGCAGAAGTTCACATATCATTGAAAATTCATTTCCTCCATTCTCATTTGGATTTTTTTCCAAGTAATTTGGGTGCCTTAAGTGACGAGCATGGAGAACGCTTTCACCAACAAATGAAGGCCATGGAGCGGCGATATCACGGCTTTTGGGATGAAGCCATGATGGGCGACTACATTTGGTCTATCATACGAGAAACGTAGTGCAAAAGCAACAAAAAGCAAAGAAAGAGTAACAATTTTTTCTAACATTCTTAGCTGTTAACATAAATAAAGAAAAAACGTGACAATCTAAAAACAGCCGATTTTTGGTCTTTCACTGAAGTTTGCAATACTTCGCCATCTGTGGATGGATTTTAAAGCTTTACGATAAATTAAAAAACACGATATGTTAGCTTTCGAGCTCAACATATCGCAAAAAACGCCCATTTTCGAACGTATTTAAATCGCTAGCACCTGAACTGCTGAACCGATCTTAATACTTTACTCAAGAAAGTCGCAGAGAATTAACGCACCTTTAATTTATTTCGAAATCTTTCGAAAACGCTTCCATGAAAAAAATTTTAAGTGCCATTTTCGTGTTTAGAAGGCCAATGTCCATCAGAAAAAAATACTTTGGTTCACTTTGCATTTTGGCTGTAAACTAGTGTAATTCATTTTGAAATTTTTAGTGGCCTTCCGAAAATGAAATGAAAAGTGCCAAAATTTTGTTTAAAATAATTTATATGTAAAACTTAATATTATTCGTCACAAAATTGGATATCAGAAATTTTGGGGCATTAAAATGTTTTCGTCACTAGACTTTTACCTCGTAATCGATGTTGTTCCGCAAACGGTAATTTTATTCATTAAAACTATGTATGTGTTTGCTGCACAACACAATTATTGATAGTGAGCAGATCACAGATTACATATACACGTATGAAGACGAAGAACAAAATAATACAAAAAATAAGACAAATAAATCCAAAAAGAACAACAGATCAGGAAATGAAGCCAAGCAAATAAGGGAATCATTTGTAGATTACTTTAATTAAAATTTATTATTACTTGACAATTATTTAATTTTATTTATTCGTTTATTAAAATTTTTTTTTTTGTAAATTAATTTATTTTTAATTATTTTTAAATTAAATTAAAGTATTATTTATAAAATTAATTTTTATATAATTTTGTATTTTAACTAAATATTTAAGAAAATGGTTTCGATAATATGTACATAAATAAACGTTATCTATACATGCTTAAATGAAATCAAAAAACATATAAAACTTAATTTTCTTTACCCTCTTTACTCTCTGTACAAGTTGCAGTTAATTACAAATGTAAAGATACATACATATGTATATAAATGTATATGCGATACTGTACTTTTATGCAAAGCAAAACCCGAAAACCGAAAGCTCTCTTTAGAATTGCAGTTAATTGCTAATCTATGCAGCAATCTAAAAATATATTACATGCAAATATACGCATGTATGTATGTACATACTTATATGCAATACATACGTATATTTGCATGTAATTTATTTTATGTTTGCTGCACAGATAAATAAATGTATACTTACTTGATGCGTTGAATGATATTGCGATAGAATCCCAGATCCTCTCCGTGATTATTCCATTTGAATATTTTGTATGCTTTTTATCCCACACTGGTGGGTATTGCACAATTTCACTGATAAGTGTTTCCAAATCCATTTCAAATAAGAATGAAAAAGCTCAGCTCAGCCGCTGAATAAACAAACATGCTTGATAAATCAAACAGAGAGGAGCGTAGCTTAAAGCTTGTCGAATCTGCGAAGCTTTCAGTGTGCGCGCTTTCATACAAGCAGTGTGTTTGTTTCATCGGGAGGATAAGCTCGCATATAAGCCCCGCTGTAAGCTATGCTTTCAGCTCCCAGCGCAGCCTTAATGTCCCAGTGATGTTGTCGTGCCTGCCTGTGTGTTCCTGTCTACGTCTCGCTCGATGGCTTTGTACTGCTTTCAGTGTGCGGCTGCTGCTGCCGTATGGTGTTGTCTGTCGCCGTTGCTTATATGGTGTTTTGTATCGTGTGCGTGGGCATTTAGTCAAAATTACCTCCGGCTGGCCACACCGGTAACAGACAATGCTACGGACCGGGGATTCGCATTCCCAAAGTGTATGACCACCCTGCGCACAATTCCAACACACTAACGGAGGAGCCTTCTCGCCTCCGCCAGGACGCGGTCTATGCAAGGCTTCGACAGCTTCTCCTGGTTCCTCATCGGGCACTCCTGGCTCTGAGGCATATACCTCCTGGACCTGGTGTCGCTCCTTGAACGGTCTCAAGGGCGGCTGAACGCCTGGTGGTCGACTCCATCGATTGGCTACCCACTTGTCGGCATCGTGGCACTCATTCCTCAGCATCTCCAGGCTGGTGATGTACATCGGGTAGATCACACGGGATATGTTATCCTTAATGTTGACCTTGATCACCTTGATTAAGTCCAAAAAATGAGTGTCTAGCCTGAATCGGAGGGCTAACATTTCCTATTAACTCTCTCTGAGCTCTTGCTCTTGCTCGAAGCTGGATTTTCGGGTCTGGAACTGCTTCTGCAAACAGTACCGCAAATTTGGCCAAGCCCGGTCCTTGCGAGCATCCAGAACCAATCCCTGGCTCGACCGTCCACCAGCAGGTGAAAATCCCGGATTACCTCAGCCCAGAGCAACTGGCAAACTCTTTGCATGTGCTCCACACGAAATATAACTTCCTTGACAGGCATACTTTTCTCGCTTCCATCGAAGGTGAGATTCCAACGGCGAACTTGCCCAGGATATTTTCAGGATTGCGCGCGTCCGCTTGTTCTGGGTTCTGGAGGACCCATCCGGTTCTGCTGTTCATCCCGATATTTAGCTTGCTCCATCTGCTGCGCTACCAGTGCCCTACTGTCCATCCAATTGTTAGCTGCTTCATTTCCTTCGGGTTGCCTGTTTCGGATCTATAACGATGTACAATGAACGGCGTTTTAGTGGCGGGAACGCAGCGGTCTCTGGTTGTGGTTGCTCCATTTGTTGTTGTTGTTCTCCTTTTGCCAGCTGCTGAGCCCGCTGTCGATTTTGCGCCTTCCATTTGATAAATCGCTGAAGATAAATCTCTTTGCGTGACACCGTTTTGGCCACTGATGTCTGCGGATTAGCATTTTCTTGCTCGCCTTCTGTTGTTGCAGTCGAATGAGGCTCCGCTGGCAGTTTGGGATCGGGCGTTGGACTAACATCGATGACCCAATTATTTTGAAAGCATTCTTTGCGCTTTTTTGCTCGTGCGGCGCGCTGTCGTTCCCGATTGATCCGATTGTGATGGAGCGCAGTTATTCGAAATGATTTCTAAACATGTAGAAATGGTTATTATTTGAAAGTTTAGCAAGCGTACTCAAAAAGACGCTAAAGATTTGTGCAAATTAAGAGTTGCTTGTTGCTTGATGTATAAGTTAATGTGTAAGTAAATAAATATAAATATGTATGTGTGTGAAATATAATAAATAATAATTAAATATTTAAAATAAATAACAAAAGGTGTTTTGATGGGTAGCTTCCCTGACTAAAAGAGCTCTTGTGGGGCAAAGGGGGGGGGGGGTCAACTGGGAAATATGCACGTAAGTATGTATATGAACATGTATGGAATTATGTGTTTGTACACACGAACGAACATATGTATTTACAGAGGATTGAACTATTATAAATTAACAAAATTACAATTTACATGTTATGCGGAAATTATATTGATAGCCGGGACAAGGCTGCCTAACTGGGCACTTGACGTGCATAAGGCATAAATATGCGCCAAGCTGCCCGCATTGACGGACTCACTTAGGCTGCGCGCACACTGGGAGCTAAAAGCGGAGCTTACAGCGGAGCTTATAGGAGAGTTTGTCACCTCAGAGAATATCGGCGAGATTAAGCTTTTTTTCCGCGCACACAGAAAGCTTAAACTGAAGCTGATGCTTATTTTAATTCTAGTCTCTCATTGTTTGTCTTGCAATATGGTTTCAAACAGGCTGCGGCAATTTATTCTTATCGATAGAAGTAACCCGTATAGAAAAAAAAGAAACAAAAGAGAGAAATGTGGGTGCATCCCATATATAAAGAGAGACAAGTGTTGGGCGAATTCCACCACCTGTATGCTCAATTGCGAGAATTTCCCATGAAATTTTATGAATATTCGCGAATGAGAATCGAAACATTCGATTATATTTTAAGTGGAGTGAGTGACCAAATTCGAAAGATTGAAACTAATTTCAGAAAGCCAATCTAACCTACAGAAAGGCTTTTATCTACAAAAATGTATGCAATAATTTAAATGAAATCCATTGATTTTATATTTATTTTGTTGTTTCAAAATCTAACAATTTATTTTTTTTATTTGTCATTTGATATGTAAAATGTATGTATGAGTATGCGTTAAATGTATGTGTGAGTAATATGTAGTGTATGTAATAAGCTTAAGTCAATATTAATAATTTTTTATTTTTTAGCTCTTTCTGTCTAGTTATTTCTATTAAATTTTGTATTAAATTAGACGTAAATTGTAATTTTTGAAGGGGGAAACATTTTTTTAAAAGGGTAAAAGGCTTTCAAAAAACTGCCAAAATTTAAATGATTGGAGCAAATGGGGCAGTTAGAGCCTTTCTGAATTTTGTTTTAATTTATTACTATTCTAATAAAAATACGCGTCGAATGACATCTCGATTATTAAAATCCGAAAGATTTTCCGCTGGTTCAAAAGATAACACTAGTTTACAAAATTAAAACTTTTTTTTGCAAAGTGAATCAAAGTATTTTTTTCTTATGGACATTGGCCTTCTAAACACGAAAATGGCACTTAAAATTTTTTTCCTGCAAGCGTTTTCGAAAT
>JBAMBJ010000840.1:0-11870 GCA_037043495.1 Drosophila recens | reverse complement strand
GACTTAGAGCAGTGAGTAGCTGAGCAACTGAACAAGTGAACAAAAAAGAGCAACTGAACAAGACTGAGCAACTGAGCAACTGAACAACTGAACAAGACTGAGCAACTGAACAAAAAAGAGCAACTGAACAAGACTGAGCAACTGAGCAAGTGAGCGATCTGAGTGAGTTGACTCACCTAAAAAAAAAGAACAAGTGAACATGTTCACCTAAATGAGCAATGTTTACCCAACACTAGCACCGATCAACAGCTGGTTGTGTTAGCGCGCATTGTGAATGGCAAAGTTGTACTATTATTAGTTATCGCCCGACCGCCACGGTCTGTCGACCGTTCGGAGCTAAAAATGGGTACGTTAGGCGCGAAATTTAAAATTGCGGTAAGATTTTATTTTTTTAATTTATAAATAAAATAAAATAGAGGTGATAGGGTATATAAATGAGAGAATTTCTATGTGTCGGTGTCGAATAAATTAAAAATCAAATACAATTTTTTATACACGATTTTTATTTGTACATAAACAGTGAATAAAGCTCATTGCAAGAGTAAATCGGTCTCGGAAGCATTAGCCGACATCAGGTCTCGTTCGAGGCTTGTGGTGGCATTTGCCTGATTCAGAAATAGATCAAAGTCGTAGCTATCATTTTGCGAGGATATGGAATCCTTTTGATTGCTAATTGTCTGCGGATTCGACAGCAAATCCACATCGTGCAATCCGAGTTCCTTGAGCAGCATTTCATTCTCATTCTCATTGGCATTGATGGGTGATTCAGTAGTTTCTGCAGTATGAACGAGCGCTTCCTTGAGCTCCACATTTATTATGGGCGCCGGCTGCTCAGCGACGGCATCGATGCCATAAACAACTTTATTTTGCCGCACATTGGAGCTGCCCAAAGCCTGGATTTCATCATCGTCGAGCTCCTGGGGCTTCAGTGTACTTGATTTGTATTGAAAATCCGTCTCCTTAAAGTCCACCTCAATGGGAAAGAGAGGCGGCAGGGAGTCCAGTCGCTCCACCAAACTTCTGTGCAGCTCGGCGAGACTCTCGAGCAGACTGCGCAGTTGTTTATTCAAGTCCATGGCATGTTTGCACTCCAGCAGCTCCATTTTCTCGAGCACATCCGTGCGCAGCTTGGCAAACTTGGTGCGGGCATCCTGGCGACAGCGTAGAATCAATCGGTACTCATAGTTGCCCGTCTCCACGCGATAGAGTGGCTCCTGCAGCGCCGCAAATCCGTGTTCCTCGTCATCCATTTCCTTAACCTTCAGACAGTACGATAGATATGTAAACTTGGCATCCGCATAACGACGCACCGTCAATTTGGTGTCTGGAATGGCTTTGTTCAGGTATGTGCCCAGATCAGCCAGCACCGGTTTGATCTGCTTGATTATGGCCAGTCCATCCTTGTCCAGCGAACGATGGAACTCGCCAAAGGTACGAAATGCCTCCGAGGCGCGTTGTTGCGGTTCATGTGCCGAGATCTGTGTGAAACAATCGCCAAAGGACTTGTAGGTCTGCAACAGATCGTAGTAAGCCTTCAGCATGCGACGAGCATGCTCCACCAGGCCCTTATACATCAGCTCAGTGCCCTCCAGTTCCTCCAGCCGCTTGACCAGCGAATCATTGCACAGAATCGCCCGGGACAGACCCAAAGTATCTGCCGTATTGCTCGACAAACTGTCCACAATGCGATGCTTTAGTTTCTTCAATATAATGTCCAGTGTCTTGCCCTGTTCCGGATCCGCGTGCAGTTTGTTATAGTGTATGGTGACCTCATCGGTGGCTGTCTGTATCATCTTGGCCACCTCCACCTTCGTCTTGCCCTTCACACTGGCCGAGTTGACGGCCAGCAACTCGTCGCCCGACTGCAGGGATCCCTCGCGTGCCGCAGGAGTGCCATCAAATACCTGAAAGAATAGAGATTGAATTGAGTTTTAGCTTAAGATTAAAACTGTAACTGAAACTATTAGCCTTAACCGATTTTAGCCGATTGAAATTGGTAGCCGTAACTGAAACCGTAACCGAAACAAACCTTTTAATATTACAACCAAACCGAAAAACTTAACCTATTCCAACCGAAATAACCGGTTAGCAACCGATTCATGCAAAACGGTTAGTTTCAGATATTTATATTAAATATGACTCACATTGAATAGAAAAATCTGTTTTGAAATCAAAGAAATTTTGTTTATATTTTAGCCAGGGTTTAAGCCGAAACCATAACCGATAACCAGTACTAACCGATTAAAATTGTTAGCCGTAACTGAAACCGCAAAAAAAATGTTTATATTACACCCAAACCGAAAAGCCAAAATTATTTCAACCGAAATAACCGTTTAACAACCGAAACGGTTAGTTTCGTAATTTAAATATAAATAAACATTTTCAAATCAAAAAAATTTGGTTTATATATTAGACAGGGACTAAAACCGAAACCATAACCGATAGCCGGTATCAACCGATTGAAATTGGTAGCCGTAACTGAAACCGTAACCGAAAAAAACGTTTACATAATACCAACACCGAAAAATCTAATTTATTTCAACTGAAATATCCGTTTAGGAACCGATTCCTCCATTACGGCTAATTTCAGTTCGGTCAAGCATAAAATTTAAATATATATTTTTAATGTGTAATCCTGGTTTTCAAAAGTAAATTGGATCTCAAAAAAAGAATTTAAATTTTTTAATTGTTTGTTGTGAACCGGTATTTTCAAACCGAAACATACAAAAAACCGGTAAACGTTACTTAACCGATACACAAACATTTTTCGAAACCGATAACCAAGAAACTGAAATGCGAACATAACCGCAACCGTAGCTGAATCGGATGTTCGTTTCGAAACGATACCCAGGCTAAAATCAATCCGTAGCAATAAAATTAAATTTTAAAATAAAATTATCATAGGTAACTGTTATTTCCGAGCCCCCAAAAGTGACCTAGCGAGAACTAAACTAAGCACTCATTGTTTTTAATTTGTAGTTTTATTTCAACATCAAAATTCCCTTGGGAAAATCATAGCTTTCTAAAACCAAAAACAAAAAAATATTCCGGAAACACCTCAAAAAAAAGAACACGCTATGAATGTCCTGCAATGGACGATGGGATACAAGGGGATGATCACGAAGCAGCCGCCGCAGGAATGGAACAAAAGTAAATCCATATCGGGCTGCGATCAGTTGGGCCGCAGAATTGGCACCATATTGCGGGAGCACAACTCCAACGAGATGCTGCTGCGGCAACAGGCTGGTCTGGACAGGCACAAGCGGAACAATAGACGCCGTGCGAGTGGGGAACCCTCCACATACAAATTCCAGAAGGAATACGAACGCAACCGAAAGCAGAAACTACGACAGATGGCCAAGGCGCAGCGACAACTTCGCGAATTTCACAGTCATCCCGTGCCCAACTTTCGCACGCTGCACAAACGTTGGGAGAATCGCAACCGGGTGCGTCAATTGGTCTCCATGCACAAGGTGACCACGGCCCAGACTCCGCTGACTCTGGTCAAATCGTTGGAGGCGAAAAAGAAGCGGCAACAGCAAATGCAACGCCTCGAACAGCAGCAGTCGAAGCAGCCAAGATTTCGACCCAAATTGTGTTCCACGTCCCTTGACACCTGGCGCCAGAAACCATTTGTGCCCCGCATCCAGTCCAGCTTCATCAAGGCGGAGCCCTTTCAACTGGTGTCCGAGGAGCGGGGCAAGCTGCGCAAGCAGTACGACGAACGGGCCAGACACGAGCAGCACCAGCGTTGGCGGCAACAGGCTGCGGAGTGGGCACAACGCTGGCACATGGAATACCTCCAGCTGCGCAGTCTGACCAACTTCAAGGCACGTCCTAATCCTTGCAAGCGCATCAAGGCATAATATTATAGATACATAGTACCAATTAAATATATGCAACTCCCCATAGCAAACATATTTAGAAATTGTATTCATCATTATCTTATTAAAATAACCTTCTTGAGGGGTAAAAGTCTAGTGACGAAAACTTTAACATTTAAAAGGTCCTGATTTTTCAAAACAAGAAGCCTAATAACAAGCGAAAAAGGCTATAGTCGAGCTCCCGACTACAGGATACCCGTTCCCTATTTAAATGTGCGTAAAACATTTTTTACTGCCTACTTTTAGGCACTTAGCTTGAAAATTACAACAGCCATTACCACCTTTCTATTTGTCCGATCTTGTTGCGATTAAGTTGGATGAAAAAACTGTTAGTGTGGTGGCTTTTCGCGATTCGCAGAGGCGGAAAAGGGCGTGGCACAAATTTGAAACAAAACTTGATCTGCGTGGGACTTATTGAAGTCTGTGTGCCAAATTTGGTTGCTCTAGCTCTTATATTCTCTGAGATCTAGGCCCTCACACAGACGGACAGACGGACTCGGCTCGGCTGTTAATGCTGATCAAGAATATATATACTTTATAGGGTCGGAGATGCTTCCTTCTCCCTGTTACATACATTTCAACGAATACAATATACCCTCTTTTACTTGTTTTTAAGTAACGAGTAAAAAAATACCTTTTTTGCTGTGTGTTTTGAAATCTTCCCTTTTTCTATTCCTTTCGAGAAATGCCTGATCTTTCCACCACAAATTTTTACTAATACTTTTTAATCTTGTTGATTGATTGACAAATGTTATATCATCAAAAAAAATGTTTAACAACCCCAGGTTTTTTTTAGAAATTCATTTTTAATTTCGTTTTTATTAATTTTTATTAATATTACTCAATTTTTAAAAGTACTTTTCGTTAACTGCTCTTAGTTGGCATTAAACGAATAAATAGATAAATTAATTTCTTACCTGTACTATATAGAGGCAGGGACACATTGGCGCTCCTCCACCAATGCTGATGCCTATCAAGTTGCTCTGATCCTTGTTTATGACAACTGCATTGGTCGTCACAGTCATGCCCCTATTATTTAAAAAAGAAAACCATATAACCATTGGGTTATATTAAGTTTGAAATAATTAAAAATCTGTCTAGACCTAAGCTTGTTATAAATTAATAAGCGTGCTATACTCACAACCATAGGTGCATTATTCTTAATAACTGCCTTAATAGTTCTAGCAAACTGTTTAGAACTTGATAGATCCAACCAATTCAAGCTAAGGCGACTTCTTTTATATCTACAAACATAACCAATCTAGCAAAAGCTAAAACTGATTCCTTTTTTAAAATATCAGCTTACAGAGTAAAATTAAATTAAATTTGTGCGTAAATTATAAATCTTCTTCTGCCGTAAAACATACATTTTCTGAAGACAAATTTTGGTTATAGCTTTGTAAATTATATCGTGATAAATTTGCAAACTATATGCACTATTTTCCAAATTAAGCTGTTAATAAAACTATTCAATAAACCAGTTATATCCAATGAAAAAATTAAACTTAAAGGGTAGAGCATGAAAATATTTATCTATTTTGAAGTTTTGCTATTATTTTTACTAATACAAGTCTCATTTAAAACATTATTTACACTACTGCGTTTTTTAACTAACATGAAAATTTAATAACGATTAAAAATTCGGTTTATCAAAAGTCACACTGGCGCCATCTAGCGCTCGTGTGTGAGCGGATATCTCACAGGTAAAAGGAAGAAAATAACAGTAATCTTTCCTCCTTAACACATCTAGGTATTACAATATTTAAAATAAGTTAGTGATGAAAATAAAAAATTAAAAAAGTGATGTAACACATGTTAAATGCTTTAGAATTTAGCACTAAAGCCTAATGAACCCGTTATTCTATGTTATTTCTATGTTTACATACAGTTTGTCAAGTAATTGTTTTTACAAAGAATATGATTTTTTTCTTACTTTATTATAGTTACTTATGGTGCTTAAAAATAGTAAAAGAATCCAATTGGCTTATGTATCTTTTTTTTTATTCTTTGACAAAACATTTACTTGACTCACTGCAGCTATTGGTTCTCAGTCTCCGTCTATGTTGTTGGTAGCTTTTGAGACACTACAATTACGAGGAGTACATTTAACATACATATATCGAGCTATTTTAGTCAGGGAAATTGACTTACAACCGATCTAATTCATATTTCTGTTTATTGAGCTGTCCAAATTTCTCAGTCGCCAGATCAAGATTAGTGCAGAGAACTGCAGTGACATCGGTATCTGAGGGCCCCACATCATCCGTATTGCGGTTTGAACTTTTCAGGAATTATCAAAATACTTTTTATGCTCACTGTCGCTGTTACCGTCACAGATGTCACAGATACTTACGCCTCAAAGTCGGCCGTGCAATCCTCATTCAATTGGATGAGCACTGGATTAGCTTCACATGGCCTGACACTAACAATATTTGTGATTTGTTGTTATTTGAATTTAGCAAATTTCAATTGTGCCAAAAATACAAAGTAATCGTGTTCAATATGTTGACCCCAATAATTATTGATTTATAACAACTCGCTTGACAGTTGCTTTTTCATTTGTGCTTAGCCCCGTTTGAGTTATGATAAATTAAATAAATATACACTGTTACGCTTGGTGTTTGTATACATTTTACTCACATTTTATCCTCGTAGAAGAAGTCATCGTCGTCCGTCAGCATTTTAGCAGTTTTTTATTTTGTATTTTGAAATCACTGTTTTGCTCAGTATTTGTTCATTCTTGTTCAGTTCAGTTGTTCTGTTTTGCTCAAGTTGTCAAGTTCAACTGAACTGATTTGTTCACTAGTGCTGGGTCCGATTTTAATAAAAATCGATTTTAAATCGATTTAAATCGATTTTGTTTTTAAGAAAATCGATTTTTTTAAATGACTAGTGCAATGAAATGCTATTTGCTCCCAAAACTTATTTTATTTCTGTTTATTTGTCGATTTTATTAAATTTTATTTAGATTTAATGAACTATTGCTGAATTTAACAATAAAAAAAATCACATTTAAATTTCGCGGGCGAACCTATGACGTGAAGTTGGCTGTGAGATATAACCAAATCAATTCCAATCGGAACTCCGACTGTTTTGCAGCACTTACGATACCAATACTTACCAATACTATTGCAGTAGCAACTTGTTGCCAAGACAACAGAAAAATATAAACAACTTTTATTTTGCAGCAATGGATTGGGCCGAGGAATTAAAAATGACAATTAGAAAGGTAAAATAAAAGCAGAAAATTAATTGTTAATTCATTGTGTGCTGTTTACAGACGACGGCGAGAAAGGGTCGTCGCTCGAAAAGTCGCGATCTGTTAAATGATCAAACACAAGGCGGATCTTCAACTTCAACACACATGCTGAACAAGGATATATCGATAGATATAACCTTGGACATACACAATGAGAGCAGCAGCCCAACAACAACAACAGCGGCAACAACAACTGCCAGCACATACAATAATAATAATGAATTCGATTCAAGCCGACCGCCGATAAGACGCGTTTCTGGCGGTTGGGCCGATTCTGGCTTAAAGGGACTCAAGTGTGTACTTCATTTAATATGAAATAAACTCAATTATATATATTTTGTTTTCTACAGGTCAAAGAAGAATTCTTTTGATGAGTAAGCTGTTAATTATTTTGTGAAAGAAAACCTTTAATAATTTTACAACTCAAATTTTAGCGAGCGATTTCAGTTGAAGTCAGCTACAAGTTCCATTCCCACGGATGATATACCCATCATACCGGACTTGGATGATATAAGGGATGAAATTTTGCTAAATGAAATAGTGGAGCCACCTTCGTAAGTATTCCGGGGTGCCACAGAAATCGCTTTCGCTTGAATTTCACTTAAATTTCATACAAAATTCAGTGAAATTCAAGCGAAAGCCATTTCTGTGGCACCCCAGATTGTTTTTATATTTTAATTTTATTACATTTATATTTTTATTTTCTTACAATTCAACAGTGCCTCTATTAATCGGGAAGTAACTTTTAAAGAACTCAGCTCGGATTTGCTCTCACAGAATGCGTTTTCAGCAATTGAAGATGTCGATTTGTCCATTTTAACCCGTTGCTTGCAGCTGCAAGAGGGACTCGATGAACCAGATGAACTTTGGGAATGGGATAAACTGTTCACAGAGGTTACAGCTCAAATAAATGCGGACAAGAACTCGAGTGTTGGTCTGCCGGAAAAAGTTGAAATTGGACCCGACGAAATACCGCCAACTGCTAAACAAAATTAATTCATTCAATTTAACTTTGTAGTAATAAAAAATAAATGCAATATTTAAATTCACTCAATTAACATTTCAACAGAATACAAAATGTATCAGGAACATCCCTAATAAAACTGCCATTCACCGCACACAAGCAGTGCTGCAAAGTAACAACACAATCGTATTGTTAAAATTTATCGATAGCATAGCCCAAGTTTCTGCCGTCACTATCCGTCACGGGGCAGTGAAAAACATAAATTTAGACAAATTTTAATCTGTGTTAATCGCATTGAAAAACGCATTAAAAAATTGCAAATTGTTAATAATTGTATAATTAACACAAGTATGGCACCGAAAGCTAAAACAGTTAGTATTAAACCCAAGGGCCAGGCCTTCAAAGACAAGTCGAAGCCAACCGATGTGCGACTCTCAAATATCCAAGCGGCAAAAGGTAAGAAAATTTCTGATAATTGCAAAAGGACGCAAAGCCATCACATAAAATGTGTGCAATAATGTCATTTATGCTGTAAATTGCACTGTGCGCTATGTATTTATTGTTGTTAAGGCAGGTTTGTGATAAATTAGGTGAAAAACAAAAGCAGTTGCGATAAATATTTAAGAAGCCGGCGTCTCGAAACTTCTTAGGGATGACACTTGCAAGCTATGGATGACACTTGCTTTATAATGACTCATGTGACGCACAGTGATGCCAAACATTTTCTGAAAAAAAAAGACAAAACGACCAAAAAAAAAAGGGAAAAAATGCTTAAAAACTAAAAAATAAGACAGGAAAATAGGCCAAATTTGTTTTATTACTTTTTTATTTAATTTAATAGTTTTAGGGCCTCTTTAATGATTTGTTCGTCTTTACTTTCTTTGTTTTCATTGTACGTCGCCATGGTGCCTATAAACTTAAGATATTTGTCAGGCAAGATGTACAAATGGCAACACGATTTGTGTCGATGCAATCCGAATCTGCAGAAGATAAAATATGCATATGCTTATAATTGAAAAATCGTATAATATATATATTTACCTAATTGTTAAAATAGCATTTATCGTCTGTATTTCAAGACGGTTCCTAAATTTGGTTTTTACCGAACTAAATTGGCTAAAAACCCTCTCTACTTCAGCGTTTGACCAAGGCAACGATAAGAGAGACAAAATACAAGTGACCACTTCTGAAAAATGGTTACTGCCTGCAGAGTCTCGATATTTGTTTGCTTCGGACCAAAATTTTGATGTATTTTCAACATTCTCCTATTTTAAGAGGTGAATTTTGGTGTACTGGGAAAGTGTTTTCGCTTTTATATCGTTTCCATTCTCAAAAAGTTCTAAAATTAGCTGTATAGAATCCCTTTTGTATTCAATTTAATTGAATCTAAAAAAAGCCAGATTTTCGGATAGAAGCTGTTTGAGATTTTTCCCGGCTGAAGCAGTTAAAAATCAGACAGATCTATCCGAAAAAAGCCAATTTGGCATCACTGCATGTGACGCATGGAAAAATTCGAATTTATGAATTAAAGTATTTATTAAATTATTTATTTACAGCCGTGGCCGATGCTGTGCGCACCAGTTTGGGTCCTCGCGGCATGGACAAAATGATCCAGGCCGCCAATGGCGAAGTGTCGATTACCAACGATGGTGCAACGATTCTGAAGCAAATGAATGTTTTGCATCCAGCTGCCAAGATGCTGGTCGAGCTGTCCCGTGCCCAGGATGTGGAGGCTGGCGATGGCACCACATCCGTGGTGGTCATTGCCGGAGCTTTGCTCGAGGCGTGCCAGAAACTATTGCAGAAGGGTCTGCATCCCACGGCCATTTCGGATTCGTTCCAGCGTTGCTCCAACAAGGCCGTTGAGATACTCAACGAGATGTCCACGCCAATTGAGCTGAATGATCGCGAGACACTGATCAAGAGTGCGGCCACATCTTTGAACTCCAAGGTGGTGTCGCAACAGAGCAGTCTGTTGGCTCCCATTGCTGTCGATGCTGTGCTTAAGGTCACGGAGCCGGGCAAGGAATCCGCGGTGGATTTGAAGAACATCAAGGTTATTCAGAGTCTGGGCGGCACCGTCGAGGATACGGAACTCATTCAGGGTTTGGTCTTCACCAGCCGCTCGTCGGGCACAAATGCGCCCAAGCGCATTGAGAAGGCCAAGATCGGGCTGATTCAATTCTGCATTTCGGCGCCCAAGACCGATATGGATCACAGTGTGATTGTCAGCGACTATGCGGCCATGGATCGTGTGCTCAAGGAGGAGCGCTCCTACATCCTCAACATTGTCAAGCAGATCAAGAAGGCGGGCTGCAATGTCCTCCTCGTTCAGAAGTCCATTTTGCGGTGAGTTTTTGGAAATTGGAATTACAAGAAGTATTCTTATATTGATTTCTTGCAGTGATGCTGTCTCCGACTTGGCTCAGCACTTCCTGGACAAGATCAAGTGCTTGGTGGTCAAGGATGTGGAACGCGAGGACATTGAGTTTGTGTGCAGAACTCTGCACTGTCGTCCCATTGCCTCGTTGGATCATTTCACAGCTGAGAATCTGTCCAGCGCGGATCTGGTCGAGGAGGTGGCCAGTGGCACCAATAAGTTTGTCAAGATAACGGGCATACAGAACCAGGGACGCACTGTCTCCATCATCTGCCGTGGCTCCAACAAGCTGGTGCTGGAGGAAGCTGCTCGCTCCCTGCACGATGCTCTCTGTGTGGTGCGTTGTCTGGTGCGCAAGCGTGCCCAGATTGTCGGTGGCGGTGCACCGGAAATTGAGATGGCCCTGCAACTGGCAGCCGCCGCTCAGACCGTGGACGGCGTCGATGCCTATTGTTATCGGGCGTTTGCCGAAGCCCTCGAGGTCATTCCATCGACATTGGCCGAGAATGCCGGTCTCAATCCGATTGCCACCGTCACGGAGCTGCGCAATCGTCATGCCCAGGGCGAGAAGAATGCCGGCATTAATGTGCGCAAGGGCGCCATAACAGACATCTTCGCGGAGAACGTTGTGCAGCCGCTGCTGGTCAGCACCTCGGCCATTACTCTGGCCACGGAGACCATTCGCTCCATACTGAAGATCGATGATATTGTAAGTAGAGCAAGATCTTTTAATTTACTTTATATACAGTTTGTCAAGAAATTCTTTACACACCTTTAAAAATGAAATATTTTGACTTTAAATAAGAAAAAAATATTTGGAAAGGTCGCTTAAATTCCGTTTGAATGACACAAAACTTTCCTTAACCCATTTAGTACTCTTCGAAAATTTCGAACTTGTGTAAAAGTCACTTTTCAAAACTTTTTTCCTCGATTTTTCACAAAAAATATTTTGATGCAAAAAAAATGCTTGAAACAATTCTAAGAGTAACTGCAAAAAAAAATTTTGAAAAATATTTTTGCTAGTATTTTTGACAATATTTCGAAAATCCTAAAAATTACCATTTTAACCCATTTTTCCTCATTTTCATGCAAAAAGTGCTTTTTTTGCAGTTTTCAAAAAATTATAAAAATACTAGCAAAAATATTTTTGAAAATTTTCTTTTGCAGTTACTCTTAGAATTGTTCAAAGAATTTTTTTGCATCAAAATATTTTTTGTGAAAAATCGAGGAAATAGACTTGCAAAAATTCAAAATATTCCATGGGTACTCAATGGGTTAAGGAAATTTTTGCATCATTCGAACGAAAATTAAATGACCTTTCCAAATATCTATAATAAGCTATTATTTTCTTATTAAAAGTCAAAATATTAAATTTTTAAGGGA
>JBAMBJ010000839.1:0-38038 GCA_037043495.1 Drosophila recens | reverse complement strand
TTTCTATTTAGAGAATTTTTGAATTTTTTTTTAAAAATAAACAAAATATAAATTTAATAAATTATGAACGTTACGGTCCCCAGTATGCATATGTATTTAAGTATATTGATACTCACTTGAGTCCCGCACAGATGAGTGCCTTGAAATGGGCGTTGCAGCTGCGCTTGTAGGGCCTGTGCATGGCCAGAATCATGCCGATGGCACTGAGCAGACTCTGCTTGGCCGTCACCGCGTGTGCATCCACAATGTCCAGCTGAAAGCTCTGCGACAGCTTGCGTGCGGGCGTGTTGTTGTACTCCTCGCCATTCTTCAGATTATAATACTCGATGATCAGCTCCCAGGCGTGCATGGCCCGTCCGATGCCGAGGAACTGCATCTCGCTTGGCCCACTGCCACTGCCACTGCCCGACACTGAGACGCGCTGTGCACCCGGCTGCAGGCAGCGCATGAACGGCACCATCAGACTGGATGCCGCCGACTCGGCAGGTATGCGCAGACCATGTTGGATCAGCTGTTGCAGCGTGCGCGCGAAATTCTTGCGCACCACGCTCGTCAGCTCGCGTCCAATGGTGGCGATGGAGTCGCCGCGCATGTGGACAATGCGACGACTCAGCGACTTGTCCTTGTTCCAGTCATAGCGCTCATACATATCCTCGTCCGAGTCGGAGGATGCTGTCGCTCCGCCTGCGGCATAAGGCGCCAGCTCGTGCCCGGCAACGGCAACGGCGGCGGCGGCGGCGGCAGCGCGTCTGCAACGTGGCGGCACTGTGGTCAAGGCGCCGTTCTGTGCATTTAGGGCACCACTGGGATGCCGCTGCTGCCGCAGTGCGCGCTTGATGTTCGCCAGCTTCTCGCGATCGCAGCTCAGAGTGGCGGCCAAGGCGGCAACCTCCTGGATGTCCACCTCCAGCTGTGCGCGCAGATCGCTGTGAATAAGTTAATTAATTAAACCAATAACCACAACAACAAATGATTGATCAATTTCAAATTATTGACTTGCATTTTTCATACTTATTATTTTTAAACATTTTATAGTTGTAAAATATATATGAGATATTATTTTTTTTTTTTTTAATATTTCAAATTAACTTTTAAATAAATTTTTGCAGCCCTAACGATAATGTATAGGAAACATGGAGGCAGGTTGATAGTTCGATAGCCGCAATGCTGCAAGAAATCGAAGATATCGAGATCAAGTGCGTTGACAGTCTTTGCAATCAATGGGAATACTTTTTGCGTGGCAAGCCGAATGCCGTACTATTTTTATATTCTAAATAATAGTTTTTTTCAAGGCTAATATATTTCGTTACAAAGTTAATTTATTCTCTGTTGATTCTTGACAACATTTCGTAACAAGGCTATATGTATATTAAACAAAGACTTAATACTCAAGAGTAATTAAATAAAAATACATTCAAACTTTTTAATATTAAAATAAAACGAAGTTTTTTTCTTTCAAATTAATTACGAGTTTCTGATCCTTCAAACAATGTTATATCGATTATCGACGGTAGAAAGTATCGATCTTCTGTGCAATTGTGAAAGCATCGATACTATCACAGATGTTGTTGCAGCCCTAGATAACTGAATAAAGTGCTTTTGAAACTTAAACAAATAGTTTAATGAATGGCCATAAGCAAATGAGTAAATAATTAAAAAAATAAACAAATAAATAAGTAATAAAGTAAATAAATACGAGTACGCTCAGCAGGCGCTTCTACTCACCCCCAGTGATTGCCCTTGTGCGTCTTCTTCAGCGAGTTCTGTTGAAAGTCCTCCTGTCGCTTGGCAAAGTGCGTTGTGGCGAACATCTGCATGAGCAGCGACGCCTTGTCCAGCAATCCGTGCGCCTTGCTGTGCAGGCTCTCCCGTTGCTGCCCTTGCTCTGCTCCCGGCGATTTGACACTTATCTGACTGTCAGTCGTTGTTGTTGCTGTTGTGTTTGCCTTCAGTGGAAGCTGCGCCGGCGTCTGTCGAGCTGTCTGTTTGGCGGCATAGCTGTTGTAGGCGCCGCTGAGTAGCTTTAGCTTGTCACTGGCGCTGGTGGCGGTGCCGCCGCCTCCTCCTGCTCCGTCGCCAGCGGTGTCGCATTGCAGAAAGGCAATGAAACGTTCCAGATCGGTTATTTGCGTCTTGAGTTGGGCCACGAGCTGCTCCTTCATCTTGAGTGGACCCACAAACTCGCCAATCGCATTGTCCACCTGATGACGCAGTTGCTCGATGCTGAGGCCGGGCAGCTGATGCTGTTCCACCTGCAGATTGAGCTTGGTGCGCAGCTCATCGAGGATAAACTTTTGCTTCTCGAGCAGCACATGCTGGGGCAGTACACCTGGTGCGCCCGACTCATAGGCCAGCTGCTCCAGTTCCGTCAGCTGTGACTTGAGCTGCTCGATCAGCTGACCATTAGGTGGAGATGTACCATCATCAGCATCTTCATTCTCTAGGCTGTCGGATAGGGGTTGCACCACCTCGGGTATTCCCTGGAAGGCGAAATCCTCCAGATCCCGCAGCAGCTGATCCCGTTCATCTGTGGGCGCCTCAACGATTTGACGCACCCGCAACTGGACGTGGGCGAACTGCGAGGTCAATGCCAACAGGGAGCTGGTCAGCAGCTCCTGCTCGTCTTCAATGCTGCGCAGACGCGCCAATTCGTTGGCATTGTCTGCAACAGCTGTGGACATTGCCTGCTTCTCCAGCTTCTCCAAGCCGAGCAATGTTGACTCCAGCTCACCACAATCCCCTCCAGTCAGTAGCTCCGAGCTGGCGCTGTTGGCGTCATCATAATTGGCGCCCAATGGAGACCAGCGTTCGCTTAAGGGCTGAGCTGCATCTTCCACATCTTCTACATCTGCTTCCGGATCGGCATCCGGATTAGTTTCTGGATATGCATGACTATCAAGGCCTTCTCTGTCTTCAAATGCTGCTGCTGCTGTTGTTGTTTGTTGCACGCTGATGTTGCAAGTGTTGCTGCTGCTGTTGGCTGGCTGCTGACCTTCAGCCAGCGTGTCATCCATCTCCATATGGCTACCTAGCCAGTTTTTCACAATATTCACCTGTCACTTCACACACTTTTCTCAACTTTTCCCTACGTTTTCCTTGACAATCTTCGCAACAGAATTTATATTGCGAAAAATCAATCAGTTGCTTGTTCCGCTTTCTAACAGCTGGCCAATCCGCGTGTGTGTGTGTGTGTGTGTGTGTGTGCCACGAAAACAGATGAATTGACTAACTGACTGACTGGTTAAATCAATTGCAGACACGATGAGCGCGCTGCGACAGCTTCTAGCACACTGAAATTTCCATTCACTTTGCCTTCACATTGTGAGCTTTTTCCCCAAACTTTTTTCTCATGGGGTTGCATTGAGCGTAAAAGTGCAACTGCCTTTTTAAGGGTTGTTCTATCACTTTCACCTCTGATATATGAAAGCTTTAGCTAAACTCTCATCACTGACAATAAGCTTCGCATGGTGCTTGGTATTTGCTGAGCTTTTGGTGGCGCAAAGCTTTCAATTTAGTTAATTATCAACTCAGAAAGAGAAGTTGGGACTTCGGTGGAAAGTTAATTTTTTGATGCCGTATTATCACAAATGAATTGAATTTTAAATATAATCTAGAGATTTTTTAGAGTCTGCAGAAATCCCCAAAATTAAACATTTGAAAACATTACCGTTCATAAATTATAGGAATTCAGAGTTCAGCTTAAGAATACTTTTAGTTTATATGTATATGTATGTATATTGTTTTGTACTGTTTTCCTGCGTGTGGTTCTGTCGGCTTTTGACGCTTTGTTGCTGTCGCGGCTGCTCTCTCTCTCTCTCTCTCTGTTTCGTTCTTTTGCGACGCCGCTGCCTTCTAACTTTGTTTGGATTTTGCTTTGAGTTTGCTCCTAGTTATTTTGTGCTCTCAATTTTATGGGGCGTCACACCCCGCCCCCCTTTCCAGCGGTGTACGGATGGATACCGTAACGCGCTCGTTAGCATTGATGCGAATCTGGAAAAACTGCCCGCCGACGGCCTCCTTGAACCGTACATTACGCTGTCTACCCTGCGCCAATCGGTTTGTCAGCCTAGCAACTAGGGCTGGGGGCAACATACGATCCGGGGTGTGGACGGTCCATCCTGGGGGTGCGCGCACCCAAGCTTTAGGTGTGGGATTGGTGTCCATAGCATCTACTGGCGGACCGTTTTCACGCGCGGCAAACGGATTGGCGGTGGCGACAATGAAAGGCTTCCTGGTTGAAATGGGCCCCAACTGCACCTGGCCCTGGCCACACTCAATCCGTACTTCCATCGCGCAGAGGAAATCCATGCCGAGGATGATGTCATCTAAAATGGTTGGCAAAACCAATATGGTCATGGTTGCGTACCGTTGTCCCAAGTGGATGCGTCCCATCAGCGCCTGCGTCACATCTCGCTTCGTTCCATCGGCCAGACTAATCCTCGCGAGCACCCTTCGTTGGTTTTGGGCCGTGCTCAGTTCCCGAGCTACTGCCTCGCTGATGAAGCTTCGGGTCGCCCCTGTGTCGATCGTAGCCTCCAAGGCTTTATCCTCGATTCGGATACTAGCTACGATGCGACCGCCTTCATAGCGTAATGGTGCCGCTACTGGCGGGATGCGGGTGGCGCTGTCTCCATTCATTCCCTGGGTGGATGGGAGCGCGCTTCGTTTCCCGATGTAAGCCGTGACGAGGAGTTGATCGGGGTGCGCTGTGCTGTAAGAGTGAGAACAATGACCGGAAATTCACAACAGGCAAGACAGAAAGACTATGCTGGGCTTTGGTAAACTTTTGGCATTTTTATTCAAATGTTGCCTGTTGGAAAAAAAAACCGACGCACGTACTCAAAAATGGCCGCTTGGCAAAATCGTTACATGTGTATATGTATGTACATATGTACATACATATGGGTATTTCCAGGATCGCGAACTCGACATTCGCACAACTTTAAATGAAAAAAAAAATGGCAAAAATTCACATTTTCAAAAATGTTTTCTCACGTGTTTAATGCATTTTATCAACTCTATTTTTATGATAAAAGACAATCTTTGAAGACCTGTCGTTTTTTAATTATTTATAGAAAACAATGCATCGCGAACGCGACCAAAAATGGAAGTCATTTTTGACTTCATCTTGACAAATGCGAAAGTCTGCGAAATGTGGCGAGTAATTTGGAAGAAAATACTCTTAAACCATAGTAAAATAATGCAGCTTTCCATTTTAGAAATAATTTTGATATGTAACTACCGTTTTATATATTTTACAAGTTTTCTTAGTAATTTGTAACGTGACATCGCGAACGTGACAAGATTTCCACCTAGGTTTTCCAAGAGTTTGTTCATCAAATTTTATTCTATATTCCGATATATAGCTCTTAGAACTTGTTTTAAATTAAACTTTCAATATTTTTCTATATATTAAATTGGTTTATGTTACAATCTTACTCCCTGACTTAGTGTAATCGTTAAAATACAAACGGTCCATTTTGAAAATCAATTTTTAAGAAAATAGGCAAAAATATGGAAAAAGTGAATTTATTCCAATGTAGAATCTATATGTTCATCCTATTGAATTTTTTCTAGCGTATATTGATAAAACAAATAACTTGAATACATTTTTGGAAGAAAATTTCACAAGATGTGAGTTTTTAATCAATTTTACGTTTTACGTCGTGGTGGACCTTTTTCTGGAAATGCCCATATACACTGGCGAACATACCCTGTGGTTCGACTGGTGTTGAGGTACCAGCCAGTTCTAGCTCCGGTATGCATCACTGGTAGCTAGGACGAGAGTTAGATTCAAGTAATGCAGAGAGCGCTAGGGAAATTATAAGAAGTCCTAACTCCGCGATGCATCACCCATCGCTAGCTAAGTTGTTAGCTTTAGGTAATGCTGAGGACGCTAGGCGAGTAAACGAAAAACAGAATAATTGCGAAAGCAAGAGAAGCGACAAAGGCAACCAAGATACACGAAGAGGGATTAATGTTCGGTATTTTTTCTTTGCCTTGACAGATTGCTTATGCACGTTTAACTAGGCGTATACCAGAATAGGTATTCACTCCATACTAGACCAACTAGCAGAATGGAAAACAAGCCCAAAAATAACAAACTACGTTAGAAACTTCATGTCAAACAGAAAAATAATAGTCCGCACAAACTCAGCATACTCCTCCTTCCAATCCATCCACAATGGCATTCCTCAGGGATCCCCACTCTCGGTGGTTCTCTTTGTAATAGCCTACAACAAACTAACCACTATGATCATCCAACACCCAAATATCAGTCTTAGTGCATACGCCGACGACTTCAATCTCATAGTCAAAGTAAAAAACAGAAAAAAACATTAACATCGACATCCACCCCTTATTCGAAACAATCTCTAACTGGTGCAACTACTCAGGTGCATAACTTTCAACCACCAAATGCAGACACATGCATGTCTGCAGAAAACACAACTGCTGATGCATCGTGACGGCAGGAAACTTTCAGCTTCAAGACGTAACGTCGCTTACAATATTAGGATTACACTTTAATAACAAATACAGATGGCAATCACACACAGAACAACTAACACGAGTACTCAACCGTAAAACAAACATAATAAAATGCCTTTCAAGTCCGAAATTCAATTGCAATACCACTTCCCTCATCAACGTTACAAAAGCAATAATAACCTCGAAAGAAGACTACGCCCTTCCCATTTACGGCTTCTGTCCAAAAACCACCTTCCGCTCAATAAAATCAGCTATAAACACAGCATTTAGACTAGCCCTTGGAGCATTCAGAACTACACCAACAAACAACATTCTTTACAAAGCCCGAGTGGCCTCTATCGAAGACAGATGCGAACTACTTACAGCAAACCTATTCAAATCCCTAATTACAGCGAGAAACTCACCTATTTTTAAAATAATTAAAACATACAAACCACCAAAAAAAACTTCAATACAAATCAACCATTGACCGAATCATCGAACTCTGTCTGCAACACATCATACCTCATCGACCTACAACCATAGTGACGCAAACGATACCTCCTTGGAATCTAATGCAAACCCCAATAGATACATTCCTTCGACAACATACCTCATCGACCTACAACCATAGTGACGCAAACGATACCTCCTTGGAATCTAATGCAAACCTCAATAGATACATCCCTTCGGCACTCCAGTAAAAAAACACACCACCTGAAATATTCCGCTCAAAATTTCTTGAAAAACAGAATGAATACCACAACCTTACTTTTATATATACAGGCGGTTCACAATCTAACGGAACCACGACCCTAGCTATCACAACAGAACAAGAATCCCTAAAGACATGCCTCCTACCACACTACTCCTCTGTATTCTCCTCTGAAATCATTGCAATCGTGGAAGCTCTGCTGTTTTTAAAATATAAAAAAGGAAAATACTGCATTTTCTCAGACTCCCTCTCCACCATAGACGCAATAAATAACATCAACAACACCGAACATTATACATCCCTTGCACGAAAAATTCTCACAAAATAATCTCCTAAATTCAAACTCCTATGAGTACCTGGACACACAGGTATAACAGGAAACGAACTAGCCGATACTACGGCGAAAAACGCAGCCAATCAACCGAGCCCAAAGATAACTTAAGCATACAGGACATAAAAAATACTTAAAAAATACCCACCTATCCAAAGTCCTATCCAATTTAAACAAAACATCCAACTGGTACCAAAACATAAACGCAAATAAACTCAACTCCTACAACCTATTTAAATGCAGCCAGCAAAACTTCTCCCGAATGGACCAAATTAAAGTTACCCGACTTAGACTTGGACACACAAATATAACACACTTACACTTATCTCTCTTATCTTAAACACATGCAAACATTTTCATGTGAATGCAATGCGCAGCACAAAAATCGGTTTTGTTCTCTTCTCTGATTGGTGTTAGCGATCGCGCGAGAGAAGTGAGCAAGAACAAATTCAATGTGATTTTGTTGTTGGTTCTCTTGTTCTCTTCTTGTAATGATGCATTTGCTTGTAAGTATTGGTGCAAACTCATTCGTATGCTCCCTGCCAGCAATTGGAAGATCGTTTTTACAAAAATCTTCTTGAGGAGTCTTTTTCGAGTCGCCTTGCTGATTGAAAAGCGATTGGTGATCAGAAGAAGACTCGAAAATGACTCGTGCATATGCTCAAAATTTGATTCATTGAAATTACACTAACAACTGTAAAACAATCGAAAATTTATCTTCTTGAGGAGTCTTTTTTTGGAGTCGCCTTGCTGATTGAAAAGCGATTGGTGATCAAAAGAAGACTCAAAAATGACTCGTGCATATGCTCAAAATATGATTCATTGAAATTACACTAACAAAATGTAAAGCAATCGAAAATTGATAGCGCAGGGGATTCAAAAATGATTGTTTTGAGTCTAGCTTGTACACAAATTCGGTCGGTTTACCGCTAACAAAATGTAAAGCAATCGAAAATGGATCGCGCAGGGGACTCAAAAATGATTGTTTTGAGTCTAGCTTGCACACAAATTCGGTCGGTTTACCGCTAACAAAATGTAAAGCAATCGAAAATGGATCGCGCAGGGGACTCAAAAATGATTGTTTTGAGCTTAGCTTGCACACAAATTCTTTCGGTTTACCGCTTGTTTTTTGTTTCTTCTTTTTCTAACGGTGCTTTTTTTCTGAGCTCATGCAAAATTCTGCATTTCTCTTCATTTATATGAGTTGAAAAGTGAAGTAAAGGTCAACGAAGTGGTGCATTTAAATAAAATATAAAAAAAACATAATTCAATACATTTATAAATTAAGTTTATTAATATTATAATTACTTAAGATAATGTCAGCCAAACAATTAAGAAGATTGGCAAAAATAGAAGCCAAAAAATTGTTTGCGAGAAATGTTGTGATATACGTAAGTGCAAGTAGAAATGAGCAAGTGGAGTTAACGCCAAGCCAACCAAATGTGGACAGTAATTTATTTTCTGGGGAAAAATTCAGTGAAACAAGTGAAAGTCGTTCGTCTAATAGTGCAAGTGAGGAAACTGAATTTAATTTATGCGAAGGTCTGGCCAAATGGGCTACCCAATTTGGAATAAGCTTTGTTGTAATTAATGCACTCTTGTTGTTGTTGCGAAAATTCAATATTAGAGCGCCAAAAGATGCTAGGACTATTTTCAAAACACCTTGATCTGTAGTTCAAAGAAAAGTTGGAGAAGGTACATATGTTCACGATGGACTAAAAAGCAGATTAACTGATTTCTTGGTTATAAATGATTGGAAGTTACCTAATTTGCAGTTAGACTTTGGTATGGATGGCCTGCTTTTGTTTAAAAGCAGCTCTAAGCAAGTTTGGCCAATACTTGCCAGTGTTGTAGATACCAGCTATGTATTTCTGGTCGGCGTATATGAAGGAACTTCCAAGTCCTATTGTTCTACTGATTTTTTGCAAGAATATATATCTGAACTAAATATTGTTATGCAGGAGGGGATAGTTTTTGCTAATAACTTTTTCCGCATTGTTGTACGGTGTTTTGTGATGGATGCACCGGCAAAGTCATTTATATTGGGAACTAAGGGGCACAGTGGATGCTTTTCTTGTGGACGGTGTACACAAAAAGGAGAAATGTTTAAGCATTGCCTTGTTTTTCCACCTGCAGTCGAGCTTTCAGCTAGAAGTAACGATTCCTTCAGAAATCACTCTCAGCCGAAGCGTCATGTAAAACAGTCATCTCCATTAGAAATGTTAAGCATAGATATTGTATCACAGTGCTCTTTAAACTATATGCACGTTGTTTGCTTAGGCGTAATGCGGACATTGTTGAATGCTTAGATTAAAAAAAAAGGAGAAGATTTTTCTTTAGCTTCGTGGAAAATCGAATCCATTTCAAGAGAGTTGAATTTTAATAAAAATAATATAACCAGGAAGTTGAAAGGAAACCACGAAGCTTGAAAGATCTTGATAGGTGGAAGGCAACAGAGCTAAGACAGTTCTTGCTTTATACGGGTCCTTTTATATTGAAAGAAGTTATTAGCCCAGAGAGATATGACCACTTTTTAAAACTATCTCTGGCTTCGAGAATTCTTTTAGATAAAAAGGTAAAGGCAAGGTAAACAACTCAAGTGGCGAAAAATTATTGAAGTCTTTTGTGCTTGCAACTCCAACATTATATTTTTTGCGCTTTGTCACATATAACTTTCATTCCCTATTACATATTCATAAAGATGCTAGACTTTATGGATCTTTAGATAGAATAAGCGCGTTTAAATTCGAGAATTATTTGCAAAAAATACAACGGAATGTAAGGAAGGGGGAAAGTGTTGCCGTACAAATAAACAAAAGGCATGTTGAGAGTAGCTACCATTTGGAAAGAGAAGATGAACAAGAATTACCCATACGCTTTGGAAAAGTAAAAAATGGCAAAATTTTGAATGTAAATGTCAAAGGTGTCTTCTTCTCCTTGCAAGAACCCGACAACTTTTGTTTGGTTGAAGATAAAATTGTTAAAATTACTGAAATAAAAAAAATCAAAATGATCCAATTTTTATTGGAATGGAAATAAAAAACTTGACGTCTTTTTTCATGCAACCAATCACATCAAGTAATCTTAAGATATATTTTGCGGCGGACATTACCTTTGATAATAAAATTGAATTTTTAATAAATCAAATAAATAATAAAATTATATGCTAACGTAACTCGATAGACCAAAGGTTTTTTTTCACACCGCTCCTTCACAAAGTCCCAGACACATTTTCTTTCTGAGAACTTTTCTTATACCCCAAACAATAATTTAGCAAGTAAGTAATACATTAAAAAATAGATTATTTTTGCATTTAGACTAAGAGAATATCTTTCTAGTGCAAGACGCTTACATGCCCCCACCTGAAAGCGTTCAGAGCCTGCTTCTTGAAATGCGCAATGAAATAAGGTCGCTGAAAGCTGAAGTTTCAGACTTGAAGCAAGAAGTAGTATCATTAAAGGAAGCAAACAATCAGTCCATTATTAAACTAACTGAGGAGGTAATTTCTGTCAAGCTGGAAAATAGAAGTCACCACAGGGATCCTATATTAAACGAGGAGTTCGCTGACATCCAACATCTTCCATTTGACGAGATTTCTGATTTGGAAAAATATGAGCAAGACGTTTAGCAAAATGAAGAAAAACTGACTCAATTTGTAAGTAATATATATTTACATATTAATACGGCTATTAACTATACAAAAATTTTCAGAAACGATTCATAGCAAAAACAGGTGGAGAAGGACCAACCCAATTTATAAGAGCACAATTCGAAAGGTATTTTCGGATCAATTGGCAACTGCATATTGCTAAAAAAGGACCAAAACTAAGCCAAGCGCTGAGAAATGCTTTCTAGTGACAACTATTAAAAGTAGGTATATATTTATATTATTGAGAAAATAAAATAATAATACATATTTCTATTTAGATATGTGTCATATCAAATTTAAGTGCACGGACAAGGACATAAACACTATATTACAGAAGCATTTTGTCCATGTCAAAGATAGGCTGACTAAACGAAAGCGATCTGAATAACTTTTTTATTCATTGATGTATTTACGAAATACTGTTAATTTTTAAGTTTACTTTTCATGAAATAAATAACCCTTAAATAAATAAATTTTTTTACAAAAAATATTTTGATGCAAAAAAATTCTTTAAACAATTTAAGGAGTGACTGCAAAAAAAAATTTTCAAAAATATTTTTGCTAGTATTTTTTATAATTTTTTGAAAATCCTAAAAATGACCATTTTAACCCCTTTTTCCTACTTTTTACACAAAAAGTGCCTTTTTAGGAATTTTAAAAAACTTATAAAAAATACTGGCAAAAATATTTTTGAAAAATATTTTTTGCAGTCACTCCTTAAATTGTTTAAAGAATTTTTTTGTATCAAAATATTTTTTGTAAAAAATCAAGGAAAAAAGTTTCGAAAATTGACTTTTACATAAATTCGAAATTTTCGAAGGGTACTTAATGGGTTAAGGAAAGTTTTATATCATTCAAGCGGTATTTAAATGACCTTTCCATTGATACCAATATGTTAACAATAAGGAAACAATAAAGCCCCCAAATCTCAAAATGTTTGCTGTGCCAATATTTATGTTCGCCAGTGTATGTGCATGTATGTTTTTGTTTAAAAAAGGCAAATAAAAGAATCAAAATTTTTTTAATTTTAAACCTAACGAATAGAGATGGGCACGGGCCGGACCGAGCTTCGTGTCCCGCGGGCCTCTTCAAAAAATCACCGGGCTTCGTGCATGAAAATCGAAAACGGGCTTTTTTTCGAACGGGCCCGGGCCTAAGCAAAAAGCCCGAAGCCCGGTAGGCCCGAAAAGTCAATTTTTCATATCGATTAATACAAATATTTTGTACATAAAATTGTGTAAATATTAATTTTGTTGAAATATTAAGATTAATTGTTAGATTTTAATAAATAAAAAAATCACTTTTTTTGACATAAAAAAATTCTGAATAAAAAAAAAATAATTTAAAAAAAAATGTGTATAGCTGAATCGGGCCGGGCCGGGCCTTTTGAAAATTTGACCGGGCCGGGCGTGGACCGGGCCAGAAAGATTTATTTCGGGCCCGGGCCGGGCCGGGCCTTAAGAAGGAGGCCCGTGCCCATCTCTACTAACGATGCATCGATTTCTTTGGAGCTAGGTCAGGGTTAGCTACGGCGTACCGCTCGGTAAATTAGGCGGACAGCTAGAGCAAAAATTCGTTAGAAAAATACATGGGCCGGTGTTCCAAGTGAGACTAGTCCTCATTACGAGTTATCTAGTCAATTTCCTAGGCTGTCGCTAGCCACCCGAACCGCAGGGTAATTATTGGCAAAGCAAACATTTTGAGATTTAGGGACTTATTTGTTCCCTTATCGTTAACATATTTGCATCAATGGAAAGGTCATTCAAATTCCGTTTAAATGATATACAAATTTCCTTAACCCATTAAGTATGGGTTTCACCATCCTCACCTTGTTGTATTAATGTTGTTGCTTTCGTTTTCCAATGGAAAAGTCTTGTTACCAATGCACATGCGGTTTCTTACTTTGATATCGTCACACACGTCTGTTAATTTTTGGCGATCCTCCAAGACTGAAGACGGCGACAAAATTAATTGCACGCCAAGCCTCTTTAGGCAATATCTCTGCCGACGTCGCTGCCAACGCTCATTAAAACGATGCTGAAGCTTAACGTAGGTCGGCCTTTTTGCACGAATCAGTGTTGCCAACGCATCTTCACAAAAAAGGCCGGTAAAGCCAAAAAACAAGACAGAAAACGGACAGATTTTTTATGGGACAAAAAATCTGGACAAACTATGCTTTCTTATTAATACATATGTATAAAAATAATTAAAAAATTAAATCATAGCTCTAAAAATTACTACAATATTGAAAGTATTAGCTCTTTATTAGCCAGTAAAATATATTCCACAGGAAATGCATCAATTGTTTTTTTTTTTAAATTTCAAAGATATTCGAGGATCCGAAAATGAATATATTAGATGACGTAGAGATGGGCATGGGCCGTGCCGTGTCCGTGCCGTGCCTATTTAAAAAAAATCCGTGTTGGGCCCCTTATTAAAAATTGCCGTGTTTTACCGTGCCAAAGTCGGTAGGCACGGTAGGCACGGGAGGCACGATAGGCACGGTACAGATTTTGAACTTAAATATGGTACTATAGATAAGTTGGCGTAGTTTTATCGCTTGCTTGTCAGCATGAGCTGTAGAATTCATCGATGTATCGCACAATTTGCGAACACTTACAACATCGATAGCACGATTATAATAAAAAAGGGACGCCACGATGACAAAAATGAATAAACAGAATTTACAAAGTGAATTTACAAGCGCCCGTGTTTGGCCGTGCCGTGCCTATTTAAAAAAATCCCGTGTTGGGCCTCAGTTTTTACCAGCCGTGCTTGGGCCGTGCCGTGCCTCAAAAAGGAGGCCCATGCACATCTCTAAGATGACGCTTAGATGTATTTTATAAATTCTATGCGCGACTTATAGCCTTTCCTCACTAATGTACATTTTATAAAAATATCGGAGCTATCGAAAAGTATGCAACTGTCTGTCCTCATAGCATAGCATTTGCATTTAGCATTTACAAAACATTTGTGATTTGTTTACAAATTCGTTTGACAACTAAAATTAAAAATTCGAGAACACAAATGGAAGGATTTTAAGAAAACTTCGCTGCTTAGGACATAATATCTGACGGTCAGGAGATCATCTAACTTTTCTCGATTGGAAAACCATTCGGAAAAACCATTGCAAAGGGAACCCAAAGTGAAAACACCATTTCCACGATCTCTCATTGAACAAGGGGTTGCCGTAGCTCTCTATGGGTTGGGATCGTCTGTGGAATAACAAAAATTGGAGACAACGTTCTTATAGTATGGTATCAGCGCAACTAGAGCAAGAGTCAGGGATTCTTAGATTCTGATAATTCATTATTGGTAAAAACAACTCGTAGCGCCCTTATCAGATACGTCTTGTACAATACAACGGATTCTAATAAATATTAGAATATTTACCAATAAGCACTACATTTTTATTTATTCTTTTTTAATGAACTATCATGAGAAACTGTAACGATTTAATAATAATTGTTGCGATCGCCAATGTGTAATGTTGACTCATGTAGCCATAAGGGTCGGTTTTTGATTTCTTTTGCTGTTAACTGCAGCATTTTATCATAACTACATTCTTCGTTAATTTAAAATAAAGTTCAGTTTTTTACAGTTTGAAATTTGGCGCCAAAATTTGAGAAATCTAGTGATAGTACATTCTCAAATTAAAAAAAAAAATTCAAATATCGATTCATTTCCGATGAATATCGCATTGATTTTAAAAAATGTAGTTACATTCCTCAGAAATGTACTATTCTCCCACCACTAGATCCCATATGAAATGTATAGGAAAAACGTAGCATTTGCTCCAAAAATGCTAAAATGCTGAAATGTAGTTTCAGTGAGGAAAGGCTATTAGAAGCATGAAAAAAGGATAAATAATGGATAAAGTAAAACAAAATAAAGGCATTTTTTCCGGATAGGAAACGTTTTAAAATTTTTCCGAGATCGCAGTTCCAAAACGGACAAATCTGTCCGCAAAATGGACAAATTGGCAGCACTGGCACGAATGTCGCTGATGCTGCTGGCAAAGGCAGTGCTCTCCCTCGCTCAAACGCCGGTTCTCTCTCTTTTTTTGTTGTTCTGCTCAGCTGCGTTGACCCATTTTCGCTGCGTTGCTGTTGCTCTCTGCACATTTTTGCTACGCTGCTTTATAGTATGTGTGTGTGTCAGTGATGCCAAATTGTCATTTTTTCTGATAGATTTGTCTGATTTTTAACTGCTTCAGCCGAGAAAAATCTCAAACAGCATCTATCCAAAAATCTGGCCTTTTTTAGTGTCAATTGATCATGTTAGTATTTTTTAAATTTTCTTTTATGTTCCTTCAAATTGATCATCTAAAAATAAAGTGGCATCCCTTTTTGTATGTTGATTTCGATATTTTTTGCAATCGAAAGTTGAGCAAAGCGCGGTTGCTTGCTCATAATTGTGAGAAAATGCCCAAAGAAACTTATAAGTAAAAAAATATCGAGACTCTGCCGGCAATAACCCTTTTTCAGAGCTTGTTTCTTTCGCTCTGACTCTTTTATCGTTGCCTTGGTCAAACGCTGAGGGTGTTTAGTCAAGTTAGTTTGATTAAAACTAAGCTAAGGAACCGTCTTGAAATAGAGACGTTAAATGCTATTTTAACAATTAGGTTAATAAATATATATATTATATTTTTTAATTTTTCAATTATATGCATATGCATATTTTATCTTCTGCAGATTCGGGCTGCGTCGACACAAATCGTGTTGCTATTCGTACAACTTGCCTGACAAATACGTTAAGCTTATAGGCACCATGGCGACGTACAATGCCAACAAAGAAAATGAAGACGAAAAAATCATTGAAGGGGCCTTAAAACTATTAAATTAAATAAAAAAAGGAATAAACAAAATTTGGCCTATTTTCTGTCTTATTTTTTAGTTTTTTAGCATTTTTTCCCTTTCTTTTTTGGTCGTTTTGTCATATTTTTTCAGAAAATGTTTGGCATCACTGGTGTGTGTGTGTGGAAGCAAGCTGATCGCCGTCTGCTGTGGGTGCGCGAGCGAGTTCGTGACGTTTTCTCTTCGTCGCTGACGTATTTTGGCGTCGTAATTCCTCTCGCCTGCTCTCGCTCTCTCTGCAATTTCTACGACGCAATAGTTTTGCTATCGCTGTCTTTGCTTTGCCGCTGCTGCGGCCGTAACCTTTTGTTGTTGTTGTTCTCCTGCGTGGGGTCAGTGTTGCCAATTTAGCTAGTTTTCAACTGGCAACAGCGGGATAAATTGTCAAATAGCGGGAAGCGGGAATTATAGATATTTTCCTAGCGAAATTGGCGGAGCTTTAGCTTTTCATTTCCTTAACACTTAATGGAAACACTTAACACTTATAGAAAATTTTAAATTCTTTTTTTTTGTAAAAGTGTATTTTTTTAACGGATTTCCTCAGTCCCAAACAAAAAATATTTTGATATTAAGAGTGATTGGAAAAACTTTGAAAAATACCTTCGCTTGTAATTTTTATGATGAGAATGATAAAAAGTATTTGTATTTAAAACAGGGTATGTTCCTACCGGTGATCGAGCATGCCGTTGTTTGTGTGCGCTCGCTCAGCAACATTTGGACCAGTGATGTCATTTTTTTCTGAGCAAAAAAAGCTGGATCAACGAAAAAAAAAGCTTAAAAAAGCAGAATCCCAGAGAAAAAGGTCAAGAAAAAAGCTGCTTTTTATAAAATAATTTGTTGTTTGTTTTTCATTAATAAAGACTTTTTTTCATTTATAATATAACAAAAACATAAATTCACATTTTAACATTAACATTAAAATAATTTGTTGTTTGTTTTTCATAAATAAAGACTTATTTTCATATATGTATGTATGTATGCATGTATAACAAAAACAGAAATTCACTTAACATATACAAATGTTAACATTAATCGAAAATTAGAGTTTACCTAATATTTCTTCAATATTTTCTTCATCATCGTCTGGATAAAAGTTTCGCTGTACTATTTTGGTTAGGCAGCTGGGGGTAATTGGTAATTAAAACAGCACTTATTCTGTCGACGCAGTCCATACCTACAATTTAAAGTTAATTAACATCGAATTTAAAAATAAATTTATATATGAATCTTATACTTAAAATCGCGTTTAACGTTTCAACGTTTAGTCCATTTCGAATTTTGGTTTTTACCAAATTCACTTGGCTAAAAACCCGCTCGACTTCGGCATTCGACCAAGGCAATGATAGCATTTGCAGAGCAACTAAAGCCAATTCATTAAACCGGCAGTTTCCGCCAGAATCTCGGTAATTCAAAACTTCATTCCAGAATTTAACCGTGTCTTCGACATTTTCCCATTGTACTAGGGTAATGTCATTGTACTCGCGTTCAATTTTATCAATATTTGGAGTACCAAAATACTCCAGGATTGGAGTGATGCTGGTTCTTTTAGTTTTCAAAATATTTTCAACAGAAAAAGCATCAACCTGTTTCAATATATTAAAGTTGTCCGGCAACCTGAAATTGAAATATAAATTGTACTTGGCTAAACAGTTAAAGCAAAGGTAAATATTTTCTTTGTTTTTTTTTTTATTTGTTTAAACAAGTTTTTTTTTTTTTTTTTTTTTTTTTTTTATAAATTACTTCCCGTCATATCAAAAAAAAAAAAAAAAACTTGTTTAAACAAATAAAAAAAAACAAAGAAAATATTTACCTTTGCTTTAACTGTTTAGCCAGCTCTACTACGAAGCCCGTACAGCATTCTCTTATTTCTTTTTCATCGCAGGATTCTATTTTCAATGCTTTGATTTCTTTTTCAAAGTCATAGCCGAGGTATAAATCGCTTTTGACGTGTTTCTCAAAATCATCGTCATTAATAATGTCTACTTCACTATCAGGAGAAATTATTTTTTGTCGTAATGAGCTGATACCTAATATTAGATCATTTAAAAGCTTCGTCGCACCAACCGAATTGCTTTGAAAGCATTTGTTGATTTATTGCATCTCTTGCAATATAGGCTTACAAAATAGCAAGTACAAATGAATTTTGTTGTCACAGAACGATTCATACAGGATTTTAGCTGTTTTGCATTTTTCATTTCTAGCAGCAATTCCGAAGTGAGTTTTGAGTTCATGCCACTGGTCCAATATTCGTGTAACTGCCATTTCAATGGACAGCCATCTAGTGTCACAAACCCTTGGAATTTTAAGGGGAGCCTTTTGGTATAAAACATGCTAATTAAATCTTGTTTAATAATAACCAATGTTTGGGACAATCACTTCTACATACATTTAACACTTGTTATTGGCATTAGTAGAAACTAGAGATATTAATACATAAAAAGGTTGACATATTTATTTGTACTAAATATAATATACCTTTTCGTTATTAATACATTCATATACTGAGGTGCCACAGAAATCTCTTTCACCTGAATTTGACGTACATTTGTATGAAATTTACGTAATTTTTCAGGTGAAAGAGATTTCTGTGGCACCCCAGATATTTTTTTATATGACGACTGCCGAATCGAGCTTTTGGAAAACCAGTTATACGTTTCATAGATCAGGAATTCCAAATCGTCTGGAAAGAAGTGCTTACAAGCGTTATTTACAGCCAATTCAATTGTGCATCCTTCTTCAATTGTGTGTAAACGCTGTTCTTGTTTCCAATCATCACACTTGCGTTGTCTGTTCCTATGCCGATTAATTTTTTTATGTCGAGTTTCAAACGCTTTAATTCCTGTCTGAGTCCGTCTGCTATAGACAATGCGTCTCCGCCTTCTAGCTTAACTATGCTTAAAAATGTAGAAACTACTACTCCACTTCCTACAGAAAAGTAGTTAATGACCACACCAAAACATTTATTTTAAATAATATAAAAATGTATTAACATAAAACAATTTAAAATGATTGTAAATAATATATTGTATATGTACATATGGTATATGTATGTTATTAGAAAATACACGCGTCTGTGTATGTGTGTGTGACCGGCAAGCGTCACTATTTCACCAGAACCACCAGAATACTAAGCAGCTGCCTTTGTATATCCCTCCAGCAATCGTAGTCCAAATGCACCGTCTGTAGAGCTTCCAATACCGTATCCAATTAATAACACAATGTAATTTACTTTAACTTCAATTTTATATTTTCTCTTTTGTAAAACACGTCTTGTCACTTCAATTTCCATACACAAAGAGAAAGATCAGAACGAGTAGTTCCACTGAACCAGTGTGGCCAGATCACATATGAGCAGAGCGCTTTTGCTTCACGATAAATATAACTATCGATATAAATTGTTAGAACTGCTTTTTCCAACATATGTTTTTATATTATTATCTCACCAAGTAACTTTGTAACGCTAAAATCTGTAAATTCGTCCAAAAGTAAACTAAATTTGGAGTCGCCAATGTCGTTATGCAGATCTTCGTTAAAGTGGGGAGCCAATGCATGTTTAATCATGTATTTGCATTTTGTGCGGTGGAGCTTGATTCTCGACGCAGTGTTGCTGTCATCAAACTTTTTTTGACAAAGATCACTTAAATGATTGACAGGGGCGATTGCACTATGCTGAGCAACAAAAAGGCAAAGCGCTGCCTCCTGCTCAATTGTTTTAGTGGGTAATTTGCACAAAGCCCTCCATTGAGCTGGTATGCTTTTTTGTAGCACTATGTGCACGCAAATCACTTAATTTTGCAGTTATGCTGCATTTACAATAACTGCAAAACACCCGTGTTAAATCTGTGAGATCCTTCCTCGCCCACTCCTTAAACTCCTTGCTCTGCAGCCAGACATCTCGAACTTTTTGCTTGTACACTTCTTTTGGCATTGTCAATTAATTTTGTTCTGTTTCGCAAACGAATTTCACAATTTTAGCGATGGAAGACGCGCCAAAATAGGTGTGACCTTTTGAGGGAAACTATTCAATAAAAGTAAATATTGATACTTTGCCGATAGAAATACATTTTTAACATTTCAACCGTCAAACTCAATTAAAACAGTTCTCAAAATTGATTAAAAGCACAAATTCAAAAAAACTGTTTAAATTTGCTAAAAAATCTGGAATTCCCGCTGCCCGCAGTTTTCAAATTTTTCCCGCAAACATACTTCAAAAAAATCCAAATCTGACGAGAAAAAAGCGGAAATGACATCACTGATTTGGACACGCTGTGTGCGCTCTCTCATTGACGCTCTGCCACTCTGGGGTTCTACTGAAAAGAGAGTTCGGCTTTTGCCGATCGCTCTGGGGTTGCACGACCATGAAGCAATTTTTTTTTTTTTTTTTAACGAAACAAATTTTCTTTTATTTGGAACCATGAAGCAATAACATAAGGAGGTCTCGTCGGCAAAAAGTAGGATGTTATTTATACTAATAACACTGTGCAAGTCCAAAAAAAAGACATGACCAAACTCAACGGTTTCCCCCTATTTCGGGTCCTACGAATCGAACTGCATCATTAGTTTTTTGAGTTACAATGATGGTTTCATACAAAATTTTTCGCGGAAGTTTTTGAGCAAGTTCAGGCTGTAACTTGTACGGTATTGGTTTTTTTGGTTAACTTTCTTCAGCAAAGTTGCCTAAAATAGTTCAGGCTACAAGTTTGCAGAGCATACGGAACCTCCAAACTGTTGTTTTGGAGGTGTTTTGGGTAAATTTGTCATTTTTATGGCACAGCCTAAAAGTAAGCAATAGTTTTCATAAAAATGACAAATTTACCCAAAACACCTCCAACGTCAAATACCTCATCAACGTAAGTGAATGACGAATTTTCGGCAAACTCATTGGAAATTTTAAATTTTTTAATGACAGCCTGTTATGTACTCAATGCAATCCTCCGTCAATTCGTGTAGCTCAGCATCTGCTGGTATGCTGTTAACAATGTCCATATCAAAGTCTTCAGGCTCGTTCTCTTTATTGAGGTCTGGCTGAGAACTTAGGTCTAGGTTCAACCAAGTATCAGAATTGTCTTCAGCAACATTTTGATTGTCTGATAACATTTCAGTATTTTATGCTAAATAAATTTAAGTCATGTTAAAAAATTATATTAAAAAACGAAAAACATAAATCACAAAACAACAAAAAATACAAAACACAGAACAAACCTACAAACAACCACGATAAAAACTTTGCTGAAACATAGAGCTAAACATTAGACAATTAGTGTTGCTAAAATCAATTATTAATTTATTATTATTATTAATTGATTGCTTTAATTTTGTCATACCTGTTATGTATTTTCTTAACCTGTACTTAAATTGAAGTGGAGTCGGATGGTCAAACTGCCCACCCTTAGATCTCATGGCTCCAAAAAAGTTTTCAACAATGTCTTGGTTCAGACGACTTGTTAAGATGTATTGTATCTCGAATTTCTCCGACAAATAGCCATACAAACCATCAAGGGGTACATTATTAACCAAAATGCCTTTTTGGAAGGGCCGTTTATGGGCTTTGCCAACTATCTCCGAGCGCATAATCTCAGACATTTTAGCCAAAATGCCTCGTTGGATTTTGATTTGTTTGCCATAAGGCTGCGTCGATTCGATTGAATTTGAGGTTGACAGTTTTGAGTTGAAGACGTCGAATCAATCATTCAGAATTTTAAAAAGATCAGCGGCTTCGCATGCGTTCTCTACGCCATAGCCCAATTCATAGCATCGTCTGATAGAGCTGGCGGTTGTATTTGAGAACAGTTGGGTTGAAAATTTGACCCTCTGTTTAGCGAGCGAGCCAATATTGATGTGATTATCTGTTAATTTGAATAAAATTGACACATCTGATTTAGCACAGTGGCTAATTGTCTGCTGGACTGTCGTCTTAGTCAATCTGTTTCCGTTGATGACTAATCCGGAGTCGACATAGTGGTTGCGGACCAACTTCATCAAATGTGGGGTATCCGAAAAAACGAATATCTTCGTATTTTCATCCGCTGGATTGCTAAACCAGGTCTTTGCTAAAAAAAAAAAAATAATTAAAATTTTTCTTTTGTATTAATTCTATAATAAACTTACTCTCCGATATGCCAAGCTCTCGCCATAATCTTTGATTTCCAGCGCCCAAATCAGAGACAATAGCTACTACGGGATAACCTCTTTTGTGTAGCTTGATAATAATCGAATGCAGAATATCCACGTCCATTCGGGTGTTAAAATCAAAGAATACTGGCTGCTTCCTAGATTTTTTCAAGCCACGAACAATGGCCAGTTGTACATAGTTGCTTGGCTCATATACAACATCCGCTGAACTGTCATTCTCAAAAGCAGCAGCAACCTTCATCAAATCGAAGGACAAAACGCATAGCTTGTCTACTTCGGGCATGTCTTCATTTTCCATGAGGACTATCACGACATCAAGGCTACCTGCATTAATTTTCACATCTGCCAACCATCTGTATAATGTTGCCCGACTTGGCAAGGGAAATCCTTTCCTACATAGATGATTGTATGCACGAGGTCCCGCTGTACGAAGACATATAGCAGAAGACATGTCTGTTGCATTAAAAATCGATCTCTCGAATCGAATCTCGATTTTGCCTAGAGACTTTTCCAATTCCTTATAGCCATTCCTTCTCCATTTGACGAATCTCTGTTCTCAGGCTTTCGTTCTCCATATGCATTGTTCGGCCTCGTCGATCTCAACCACTCTGTCAACACCGCCAAGTTTCGGAAGGCTGTTTGAGACGCTTCAATCTATGTAGACTTCACGCAAAAAGCTCTTTCAGTCTATGACCGATTGGCGGCTCCACTTCATCTCACCCATTAGAATGTCCGTCTCTCCCTTTATGCGCATGGTGTCGAAGGCAACAAACCGGCAAATTTCCTTAATGGTGAAACGCGTCCCAGCAAAGAATGTGTTTGCACGAAGGGTCTCAAAAAAATTGCACTGCAGTCTAACACGTTTTTAATTCCCATGCTGGTGCATATAGGATGCACGGCAGGTGAAAAAAAGCTTTGTCTCCTCCGAGAATGACAATTTACATTGCGCACCACATTTTGGGCAAAATCGTTCGCTCCGGATCACGTTGTGTCGGCGCAGAAATTCAAACAACTTAGTTTGACTGAATTCAGTGACCTCTGTCAGACTAACCAAACATTTGCACACGCCATTTTGTCACAATTTATCGCGAATATAATTTTCTTACAGGTTCCGTTATAAAAAGTATTGAAAAACTCAAAAATGGGCATGATGCAGAAAAAGTAGTGTTGGAAAACGCTTCACATTATCGAAAAGCAACCCTAATGGTGCATTTACACTAGTTGATGCAGCGTCAATTCTACCTATATCAACAATTGACATTCAATGTCAACGCATTTCTTGTGTTTACATTAGTTGATTGAGTTGACAAAAAAACCGGGTTGCCAAATAATTTTCGAGTTGAGCAAAGCACAAGATGCCAACGCGTTGATATTGAAGTTGAGAGTTGTTTAAACTAGTGGATATTCGTTGACGTTCACGTTGCTAATGGTGCATTTACACTAGTTGATGCAGCGTCAATTCTAGCCATATCAACAATTGATATCCAATGTCAACGCATTTCTTGTGTTTACATTAGTTGATTGAGTTGACAAAAAAACCGGGTTGCCAACTAATTTTCGAGTTGAGCAGCGCGCAAGATGCCAACGCGTTGATAATGAAGTTGAGAGGTGTTTAAACTAGTTGATATCCACATTCGTTGACGTTCACGTTGCTAATGCATTTTTCGTTGACGTCGATATTGTGTATGTATGAGGTTGATGTTGTTGCTGATGTTGCTGTTGCCAAGTCGTCTCCATCGGCGTAGTCTGTATCAAAAATGATTTCGAATTTATCCGTTGTTTGCAAAGTTGTATGTATGTACAAAATTGTTTACGTTTTTTATACGCAAAGCATTAATAATCATAAACATCAATATATCGTTAATCGATATCTATCGCCCGCAACCGAAGCAGGTCTACTTTCGATATTGAAATATCGTTCAATAAATAAGCATATTAATAAATTAAAATGCAATTTTTAAATAGCTTTTTACTGTTAATTATTGTTTTTTTTAGACTGCACAGTTGAAAATACAGACAACATTAATAAAAGCGGATGGCAAAGCGAAGTGCTGCCACCTCTAATACGAGTATGTACATAATGTTTGTCAACACAAAGCAAAAGAATGAACATGAGCTCAACTTCATTTTGTGTTGCCAACGCGCCGATTTTGTCTTCAACTGTTGACACAAAGTGTATACACTACGTTTAATTCAGAGCAACAATTGATGTTTTACGCCAGGGATGCCCAAAGCCAGCATACGAATGAGTTCGCACCAATACTTATAAGCAAACCAACACAAGAAGAGAACAAGAGAAGACAAAAACAAAATCACATTGAAATTGTTGTTGTTCAGATTTCTTGCGCTTGCACACACCAATAACAGAACAGAACAAAACCGGTTTTGGTGCTGCGCATTGCATACACACAAAAATGTTTGCATGTGTTGGTATTTTGTATGCTCAACGCCGTGCATGTATACGAAATTTCGTTCGCTATGATTTGAGGAATTACAAAAACAATTGAGGCCGAAAATCAATGGAATGAGCAAAAGCTGGGCATGCCTGTTTTACGCACTTTCAATCTGCTGTCAATGCAACAGTTGATCAAGTTGACAGCTGTTCACACTAGGATTGACTAAGTTGATATCAACGTTGACATGCTTATCAACTAGTGTAAATGCACCAATAAGCTTTTCAAAAACTTGCGGCCCACTCGTGCGCAAATCTTTACGGCAATTTTAAAGCTAGTTTCTTTTATTCAATACACACTTCGTTGGATAACTTTTTGAGCCTAAAAGCTTTCAAGAAGTTTGGCGATTAAGAAAAGCTTTAAGCAATACAACAATGCATTTAAAGTAACAGGTGGCTTAACTTTACCATACGAGTACTGAAAGCAGTTAAATTGATGCCTAGAAAAAGTTTCGTAGAAGCTTGAAAGCGTTCGCTTGAAAAGCTTTGGAAGTAACAGGTAGCATTGCTTCAGCATGTCCCAAAGTTGTCCCAAAGTCAAAGGGTCAAAAGTGATATACCCATTATTTTAAGGGGAACAATGACCTACCCCAATAAATGTGAAGGAGAACACGCACTCAGCACGAGTTTCCCCTGTGAGCGAAGGGGGAAAAACCAGTATAAATTTTGAGTGTCTTTTAGATAAGTTAAAGACTTTGACTTTGATGTTAGAGGACGCATATGTGAAATGAGATAAATGTTGGTATAACACGTATTTTTGTGGCTGGGGTATGTACATACTATGTATGTACATTAGGGTGTCCCTTATTTGGTCAAAGTCAATATTTTTAAACGCATACGGGCTAGTTCTGTTCATTAGGTCCTAAAGCACTCAGAAATAAATTTTTACCTCAATCGGAGTATGATAACCCGTGCCGACTTGGAACGGAAAATTTAAAAATTATATGGGACAAAAAAATTTTTTTTTATTTTTTCTAATTTTTTATTTTTTTATTTTGTTCATTAGGTCCTAAAGAACTCAAAACCAAGTTTTCACCTTAATCGGAGTACGATAACCCATTCAAATATGCATCGAAACATGAAAAATCATCGAAAAATTTATAATCAGTGTTAAAATACTGTTTTTTCATGTTTCGATGCAAATTCGAATGGGTTATCGTACTCCGATTAAGGTGAAAACTTGGTTTTGAGTTCTTTAGGACCTGATAAACAAAATAAAAAAATAAAAAATTAAAATAGTAAAAAAAATTTTTTTTTGTCCCATATAATCTTTAAATTTTCCGATCCAAGTCGGCACGGGTTATCATACTCCGATTGAGGTAAAAATTTATTTCTGAGTGCTTTAGGACCTAATGAACAGAACTAGCCCGTATGTGTTTTAAAATATTGACTTTGACCAAATAAGGGACACCCTAATGTACATATATCGGACATATCAGACATGACCGAATGTCTGTCTGTTTCCGAGTGTGTGTGTGTGTGACAGCAAAATTTTGCGGCCTGTTTGGTGATAAGCTGATAAGCTTGTCGAGTGTCTGACACCCCATGACGGTCATTTTGGGGTCGTCTGACTGTGGACACGCACTCGAATAATTCAAAACACTCGTTTTGCATATCAAATGCTCGTATTTATTTCAGACAATTACAACAAATAGATATATGGGAATCTAGATTCTAGAATACTTGGTAAGGTTTCTTTCAACGTGGCGTCAGATTGTGTTTGCCCCCGTCGATGGGAAAGAGGGCGCCGGTGGTGAAGCTGGCCTTGGTGCTGGCCAAGAATGCCACCGCCTCGGCCACTTCAAAGACATCGCCAACTCGTCCGAGGGGATGCGAATTGATGGCACGATCCAGGAGAGATTTGTAGGCATCATCCTTGATGCCAATACGACTATGAATATTGGTCTGAACAAATCCCGGATTTACGGAATTCACACGCACTCCCTGCGGCGCCAACTCGAGGGCAACAATTTTGGTGAACTGATCGAGGGCCGCCTTGGAGACACCATAGCTGAGGGCACCCGCAAAAGGACGGAGTCCCGCACAGCTGCTGACATTGACCACAGCGCCCTTGGTCTTGAGGAGATGCGGCAGAACCGCCTTGGTGAGCAGAACAACGGCACGCAGATTCGTATTGAGCACCGCATCGAACTCGTCCATGTCCAGATCGGCCAATGGGCCGGTGCCCAAAATGCCAGCATTGTTAACCAACACATCGATGCGTCCGAATTTCTTGAGAGTCTGTTGGACAATGACATCCGCCTCCTTGGTCACATCGGCAGCCACAGTCAGTGTTTTGGTGCCCTTATATTTCTGCTGCAGCGTCGCCTGTGTTGCCTCCAAATTGGACACATTGCGTCCCACCAGCGAGAGCTGTGCCCCCTCGCGGGCCAACACCTCCGCGATGGCAGCTCCGATGCCGCTGCTCGCGCCCGTCACAATCACCACCTTGTCGCTGAGGCTCATCTTCGTCGACTGTGTTTGCCCTGCTGTGCACTCCATGCATTTATGCCCCTACCTTGCCAACACTGTCCCAGCTGTCCATCTACCTCTCTGCCTCTATCCATCTCTCTATCTTTCACTCGCTCTCGTTCTCGCTCTCCTGATAAGATTAGAGCGCCTGTAACTCAAGTGACGGCGACTCGTGACGCAAGTCACAGCACGTTGTGTTTGTATGGGTGTCGGTGTCACCATGTGTGTGTGTGTGTGGGTGTCTAACTAGAGCTGGGTTCGTTTCTCTTTGCGTGACACGAGCTGAACACGTTTCTACACGACCTTACTCAACTTATATTTTTTTTATAGAAATAATTACTTAATTTTGCTAAAAATTCAAATCTTTAATCTTGGCGTGTAGAAGATTAACAATAGTTAGTGTTTCGCTTTTGGTTAGTAACAAAAAATTAACAACTAAATTAGTTACAACTGATTCCCCTGAAATTATGTGAAGTCACTTCGTCTTAGTTTTTAAAAAAAGTACATAGCCAGGAATATTTGAGTAAAATGAAATACTAACTAAAATTTAAATAAGTCAATTACTTTTGTTTAGTATATTTTTCTTTTGTATAGTATAGAAATATACAGACATAGGAATATTTGAGAAAAACTAAATATTAACAAGAGATTCTCCAAATTTAAAAAAAATCAATTACTTTTTCTCTTTTAGTATTTATTTCCCGCTTTCTGCAGATAAATACAGAGATGGGAATATTTGTAAAAAATGATGCAGGCTTTTTTTAGTTTCTAAAATTCCTTCCCTTCTTTGTCTATAATTTATTTTCCAATTATTTGAAAAACACATTTAAATATTGCAATTTTTTTGGCAGACAAAACTACAAGAGAATGATACATAATGCTATACTCTGATTGGGAAATCAAAAGAGAATAAGGCAAACGGACTGTAATGGCGCAAATTCAAGAGAACGGTAAAATGGTAACGGTAAAAAATGCTTGCCTGAAAATCAGGAAATTGAAAGAGAATAAAGCAAAAAACTTAACAAAAAACTCAAGTGAGATATAAAAAATGTAACGCGGTAATTTGTTAAATCGAAAAGAGTATTGCAAAGAGCCTATGGAAAAAACTCTTCTGACTTTTAAAATGTAAATGAAGCCCGATCGAAATTATTGAATATATGTAATTGTGTTTGTAATTTTATAACAAAGGAAGAACATTTTTTCATGCTGCAGTAATAAACTGAATACTGATTTGGCATGCAAATAATAAAATAATTTTATTTTTCCTATTGTAAAAAGTCGTTTAACTCAATTTCTGATGACACGTTGCCATCTCTGGCTGTGCGTGTGTGTGTGTGCGTCTGTGTGTGCTAACCTGTTGCGGTTGTGCCTTGGATTTGAAATTGAGATTCAGTTACAGCTTGTCAGGTTCGATTGGTACTCGCACGCCTGGGATAGGGTTAACTTTTTGCTAACATTTGCCAGGGACGACTCGCACCGTTTGGATTGCATAAACCACGCTCTCGACCTGCCGCCATACACATTCTGAAAGTCAAGCGACAAGTTTTTAATTAAAAGTTTTTGTGGCTTGTCTGATTTTAAACATTTGTGAAAATAATGTTCCAAGCTGACGTCGCGAATAGAAGGAGCACACTCAGAGCACTCTGCCGTTCCATTTAATCTGTGCATTATGGCCGATTGAGACCGAGAAAGTGGAATGGAGATGGAGATGAAGATAGAGATAGATAGAGTGAGAGAGAGAGAGCAAGAGAGCTGCTTGGAAGGTTTCCTCATAGATCCTAGACCGGCCCCTTAAACGCCTGACGGCAGCTCACATTAACTTTAAGCGGTTCCGTTGTCAGATAATTAACATTTCCATTTAGCCAACGGGCCAACACTCGCCTCGTATATCACCCAGAGCCAGCTCCAAGAGCAGCCTCAAGATATATGTATGTATGAGTCGAGCCAGCGGAAAACTTCAACAATAACAAAAGAAATGAATCTGATTACGATAACAACAGTTACAAATTATCACAGCTCTTATTGCGATAGTTGCTGATTAAACTTAATAGAGGAAAATTGTGGTACCCAAAAGGAGGAGGAATAACTAATTGCTACAAAAATTCTTAGCCACAGCCAAGTAAATCATATAACCCAATGAGTTTTTACTTAGTAAATTACTTGCTATTTATAGCATTTTCTAACTATTTATACATAGGCTATTTTTATAGCCTCTTATGGACAAAGCTTAACTACCCATCTATAGCTACATATTTTCATGTGTCTATCTATGTATGTATATGAACTCAGCTCTAAGTTGGGCTACGTCGATGAAAATGGATCTCATGGGTTACAGGTAATAATACACAGAAAAAAAAATGCCATTCTAAAATCAAGTTTAAAATTCTTGATTCAAGCCTGCATTTTTTAAGTATGTTTCCAGGATTAAGCTGAACAATCAAGCCTGAATCGGGATTAAAATGGGAAAATAAGCCCAAATTACTTGATTCTCTCTCAGCCTCTTTTATTTCAACTGGTCTGGTGGCTCAGTGGTTAGAGTCGCCGACTTGTTTGAAAAAGGCCTGGGTTCGATTTCCCACCAGTCAATTGCATTCAAACATTTTCTTCACTAAAAAAAAAATGTTAAAAAAAACAATAAAAAAAAATTAAATAAAAAATATTAAAAAAAAATTAAAAAAAAAATTAAAAAAAAATTTAAAAAAAAAATAAAAACAAAAAAGTAAAAAAAAATTTAAAAAAGAATTTAAATGTAACAAAAAACATTATTTTTTTTAGCCTGAATTTAAGAATTTCAGGATTGAATTCGGGATTGAAAAAATCAAGTATTTCATACTTGGTTTAAGTAAATCCGAGATTACCCCACTTTTGACATCGTTTCGGATTGAATCCGGGCTAAATATCCCGGATTTTTTTTTCTGTGTACATGCATCAATTAAATCAGACTGAAATAAATAAATTAATCGCTTAAAATTCGAGTTGCTGTAAGCTAATTTTCTGGGAGATTTTAAAATAGATGCAACAGTTCAATATTGTCTTAATTCAATTAAAATCGAAAAGCATATATTAATCAGTCGAAAACTAAGGTTTGGTTTAAACAAACTTGTATTTTATTTTTAATTAATCTAATATTAAAAATCCCTACAACATGACCTTATAAGTTTAAAAACGTTTCTTTATTATATATACATATGTGTGTACATATGTGCTAGTTTTATATTTGCTTTAGAAACGATACGTATAAGAAACTTTTCCGCACTATGTCATTTCATATTACTATATGCTTGCTAATCGTATTTAAATTAGTTGAAAGTTTCAGTCAAACAAACATATAATATATGTATTCCATTATATTATTTTTGTGCTGCAGTTTCCATTTAATTTTCTCGATCTCAGCCATCAGCTAGGAGCACAGAACTGATTAACCTTCTATGTTATTCGCAGTTATCAACTCAATTACACGGCTATCGTCGTTATTTTCCATTTCACAGCAACGCTAGAAGGGAAAGTTTTGTTTTGTTTTTTTCTTTTTCTTTTTTTATATTGTATTTTTGTTTCGCCTTCTGTTTTTGCTTCTGCTTTAGCTTTGGCATTTGCTTTTGGTATTTGCGTTTTGATGTTAATATATGCGAATGGATGCGAAACTGCAATTAGGGAAAGTTTATGGAAATTGACAACCAGATGGAATTGCATACAAATTAAATCACTCGACAAAGGTCGCTTTTGCAATAAATTAAGTTTTAATAACACAAGAAGAAACAAAAGGGGGGGCAAAAAAAAGAGTACTTAAACTAAGGAAAACTAAAGGCTACAAGGCGAGAAATTGATCGGGTTTTATGTTGATGAATATGGAAATTGAGTTACTTCAACGCAGCCTTGTTCTTCACCGGCAAAAATGAGGCCAACAAGCAGGCAACTGAAAAGGCAAGAAAATAAAGCAAGGAAGTGAGAGAAGAGAAGAGAAACGAGATAGGGCTGCTAAGTCACTGGCTTGAGTAGGAAAACGCAAATTTTTTTTTTATTGGCAATAAATTTACTTTTCAACATAATCTTCTTTAGATCATTTCACTTTATCTGGCGGACCTCCAATTTCTTTTTGCTTCCAAAAAAATAAGAGTGTGCAAGGTCCTTAAAGAAGGATAACTTCTTAATTGAGTGAACTTCCTTTCCTCAAGCTATTTGAGCTTTCGAAAAAATAGAATGTTTACATACACTACTGGCCAAAATAATAGATACACTCTTTTTTCAAAAATCTCTTTGCTTGCTTTTTTTTTTTTTTATAAATTTTTGAAATTTGCTTAAAAGGCACTTATTCGTAATTTTCAATTTTTGCAAAATTTTTTTGGCAGTCCCTTCTAGAATTGTTTGAAGAATTTTTTTTGCATCAAAACATTTTTTGTAAAAAATAGATGAAAAATTTTGAAAAAGTAGACATTTACATAAATTCGAAATTTTCAATGGGTACCCAATGGGTTAATATTTTTTTACAGAATAAATAAGAGCACTAAGTTGATGATAGTTTTAAAAACATCATAATTTGCATAAAAAAAATTGCGTTTTCCTGCTTATCAATTCAATTTCGTATATTTTTAGAAATATTAGATTAAACTTACAGAACATAAAAAAGCTGACCATGAGAAAGGGCTCAATGCAGCCCAGACCCATCAGAGCTGGAAAAAAGATATTTCCCATGAGGGAACCCATGCGACCCACCATCATACTCAACGAGACGATCATGGTGCTAAGCGAGCAGAGGAAGGGAAAAAGAAATAGATTAAATAAGGAATCATGTGATGTCTCAGTTTCCACTTACCGTAAGGCGGTGGGAAACATGTTGAGGGAGGCGCTGATCACCGAAGTGGATGAGATGCTGCCCATGGTCACAAAAATGGAGGCAAGAGCCACCGTGGACGCCGACGAGCTGGAGAAATACATGCCAATGGCGCAGGATCCGGCGGTGAACAGACCCAAGGCTGTAATTGAATTCGAAATTGTAAATATATTCGCAGGCTGCAATTGAAATTACCACTTACTAAATAGCAATGTAAAAATAAATCGAAAAATCGGCAACTCGATTTTAACATAAAAGATTTTCGAGTACTACTTGGTACTACGTAAATCGAGTTAATTAAATCAATTTTCATGATAAATCGAATACTTACTGGAGTTGGTTCAACGTAGTCCATTTATAGAATTGAGTTCAGTTATTTAAATATTCAAGATTGAAACTTACAATTTTCAAAAAAGACAGGGACACATTGCTTTTAAAATGATAAAAGAGAACTTGTCGTTTAGATATCGGACTAGTTTTGGCAAAGTTATGAAAGTTTGAAATAAGTCTGTTTTTTAAACTAGCAACTTTTCAAGCCAAAAGTTTCTTTGTTTTTATAGCTCCTTTTTTTAATTTGTTTTCAAATACTCGAAATGAGTGAATTTCTTGGCGATACATGTGGTTACAACTCGATTAATTTTTGTCGATTTTTACTGACACATTGATATCAAACTCGATTCACAGTTTTGATTAACATCAACTACCACTTACACATGATGCGCTTGAATCCCACCAGGTTGACCAGGAAACCGGCTAGCATATAGGCGATCAGGCCCGCGGCGGCAACAATGAGATTGTTAGTATAACTGGATGGACTGACATTAACCGTACACTGATTATCCGGATCATCGAGGACAGATGCGTCCAGTTGGCTTTGGGTGCGATTTACGCTGTACTCAATGATTTTGCATATGCTGGTGCCAGCAGACTCGGTTTGGTTGCTCGTCAGCTGCTCGTATTCATTGATGGAGGCAAATAATTGGGGCAGCCAAAGACGCATCGTATTCTGGCTGCCAGTTTGAATGGGTAAGTTGAGTTATTGTTAACGTATTGTGATGGGAAAAGGGACACAGAGAGAGACACAGAGAGCGAACGGTGTCGAGTTAAGTAATTCTTACCCCAAAAGTACGCAAAAGTTAAGCAAATAGACCCAAAGGGACAGACCCAAATAGGGCTTGACGAACAGTGGACGTAGCTGCAACAAGCCCGAACGCAGGGAACTCTTTGGCTTGGAGGCCAACTCAACATCCACCGCAACATCCACAGCGGTTGCCTTTTGCTCCGGCATCTTTACAGTGTCCTCCTCCTTGGGCTCCTTTGGGTTGGCGGCCACTTCACTGGCCAACTCCTTGATCTAGAACATACAAGTATTACAGGTTGTTTGTTGTTTTGGTAAAAAAAATGTTTGGTCAATTTCTTACAGGAAAAGCACTGCGAGGCTGTCTTCTGTTAAGTGCATAGATGAATCTGAATGCTTCCAGGGCCTCCTCGTTGCGTCCGCGGGACATCAGAAACTTGGGACTCTCCGGAAAGAACGGAAACAGCGAACAGCTCAAGATGCTGGGCAAAGCGGTCACTGCCACAAAAATCTGCCACGAATGCACTGCAAAAAAGGTTAATAAATATTTTATAAAGGGAATGAGAAAAAGCTGAGTTTTTTTAAGGTGTAATTGACAGCGACATACTCAACAGCCAATACGGAAATCTCTTGGACAATCTCTTAAATTAAAATATATTTCATATAATCAAATACGATAAATCCAAAAAATGTTTTCATTAAACACGTAAAAAATATCAAATAATATCACTTAATTTAACACGATAATAAATTTGTAAATTTGCCGATTAAATAGAGTTATTCTTGGTATTTCTTCCTGGTAGGAATCTTAGGAAACGACGAGTTCACACAAACAGACAGACCAAACACTAAAAGACAAAAGCAGAATAAATTAAAAGCCTTTATCTTAAGTCCATAATCACTTCAAATTCATTAGAAATAAACTTCATTCAAAATTGGTCAGTTATACTAATAATTTAATAATTATTATATTCTACCAACTGCTTACGTAACTTTTTATTTTATTTTTTTCCCTATACTGTCAACACTTGACGTAATAAACGGACTTTAAGTTCTCAAATAGGCTTGTAAACAAAAACAAACCACAAAGCCAATCGGTTATGTCGGGGGCTGGGGACTATCAGCTGTTCTACTACTAGATAACTAGTCTCTACGTTAATCATTGTTATCTTAGCTAGAAATATATGTATGCACCTAGAACTTTATCTTTATCAGTTGTCTAATAAGTGGACGTAACTCGGGACACGCCAAGGTGAGGCGACCCTCAGTGGGTGTGTGTTTACCTGTAAGTCCCAAGATTTGATAATCCCAGATCTGGGGCAGTATGCCCATTGCCAGGCCAGGCAAACTAAGGGTTGCCATGGAGAACATGATGCCGACCATCATCATGATGCGCTGCCGATACTGACGACTATGCAGCTCCGTTAAATAGGTCATTAGCACAGCAAAGGGTCCACTCATACTGTAATAATAATTAGAATCATTTAATTTTTATTTTTTTGGACTAATAAAAATAATAATAAAAAATTTACAAATATGAGCATTCAGTTATAATCTTACGTGAAACCACCGAGAAACTTGAAGATCATCAACTGGACAACGTTTTGACTCAGGGCACCGCCCAGCACACAGATGCTATCGGCCAGGTAGCCAAAGATTAGCACTTTTCGCCTGCCCATCGTGTCGGCGATGTAGCCCCAAAAGATGGCCGAGGAGATCATGCCCGCGTATGTGATGGCATTGAGCACGCCCTTGTCCAATAGACTCAGACGCAGGTCACACTCGGCACTGGGCAGTATATAGGACATGGTGGACGTCTCGTAAACAGTGCCCATGGCAGACGGTATCGCCACCAGAATCAACAGTATATTAAATATGCCAAATCCCGCCGTATCGATGGCCGTCTCAAAGTCCACAGGTTGATTGGAATTTGAATTAGATGTGTCCGATGATTCATGCCGTTGTACTTCGCTCTTGGCCAACTTATTTGACGTTGATCCGCTGCCAGCAATCGTGACCGCGACTTGCTTTGGCAAATTCTCCTCCAGTTGGCTCATTCTGTGTGCGCTCCAATTGCCGTTGGCTAACTAAACGATCGCGTCGCAGTTGCCGCGTATCTTGTAGACCAATCGGTCCACCTTAAATCTGTTCAACTGGTTCAACTTGATTTTGCAACAAAAATAAGTTGGCAATTAGACATCGTTTACACTGAACGAAATTCTTTAGAGCCATGTCTATCATAAGCTTATAATAAAATTAATTTAAGGAAGAAATCTAAAAGTTTTTTTTAAAGATAAACTGAAGATATTCAGAGTATTTTTCATAAATATCATAGAGGCACTAGAGTAACGAGTCTATATCCGAAAAAAAATGCTAAAATGAAAGGGATTTTGTTTTCCTGAACCTTTTAATACAAACGGATAAATGTATTATAAAATTTTAAAGTGTAATGGTAATTATAGTTTAATATATGTATAAGGGAACTTCCAGGATCGAGAACGCGGCATTTGTACGATTTAAAATTAAAAAAAAAATGGCAAAAGTTGACATTTTCAAAAATGTTTTCTCAGGTGTTTAATGCATTTTATCAACACTATTTTTATCATAAAAGACAAGCGTTGAAGACTTGTCGTTTTCGAATTATTTATAGAAAACATTGCGTTGCAAATGCGACGAAAATAGAAGTCATGTTTGACTTCATCTTGACAAATGCGAAAATCTGCGAAATGTGGCAAGTAATTTGAAAGAAAATACTCTTAAACCATATTAAAATTATGAAGTTTTACATTTTAGAAATCATTTTGATATTTTACTATCATTTTATTTAGTTAACAAGTTTTATTAGTAATTTGTAATGCGACATCGCGAACGTGACAAGATTTCCACCTAGTTTGCTCCAAGAATTCGTTCATCAAACGGTCCATTTTGGAAGTCAATTTTTTAAGAAAATGGACAAAAATATAGAAAAAGTTAATTTATTCCAAATACATAACAAATAACTTGAATACATTTTTGAAAGAAAATTTCACAAGATGTGAGTTTTTGATCAATTTGACGTTTTTGGGTGAGGTGGAACTTTTCTGGAAATGCCCATACTTTCATATACTTGTTTTTCTGAGTGTACTCGTGTTTATCCAGTGTTTATGACCCATCTCTGGCCGCGTCATATACGATTTAACTAAGCAAATCTCAGATCACTCCGACACCGACTGTTCAGATGAATGGTAGCTGATGTTCCATTGAAATGATTCCACAATTGCGCCGATCACGACAGGACCATAAATCCAATGACAATGACGACATGCTCCCTGGTAGCGCCATTTTGATAAAGGGGAGTGTCGCAATTGAATTTCACCTGGCAACCTGGCCTAAGAGGTAAAAGTAAAACATCGCATTGTGCACGATATGGAAGCCATTGAAATCTGTGTGCAAATAGACGCTTAGCAAGCTAATTGTAATGATTACGAGCATCTGTTGGTTCCCAGGCCCCCAGTAAAAACAGTACGGATTATTCATAGACTGGCTTAATACGCTGAATGGAATAACACTTGTGTGGCGTGTGCTTTTGTTTGATCTACAGCTGCTGCACTGTGGAGCAAATCCTATTAGATGGGCCTAAAGCTTACACAAAAGGGATGGATAAAAAACAAAGCGATGATAAACTAAGAGAGAAATGGTGCCAAGATTTATAAAATATATAAAAATATAAGATCGTCAGGGAAGTGAATGCATAACTGATAAATAAATTGATAACATAATCAAAAGTCGACGGAATAAGTTTTCAGGGAAATATGAAATATTATAAATAATAAAAGACTCGAGCATGAGATGAGTTTATCAATGAAACAAATGATGACATTATCTGCATCATTATGATGAAAGAAGTAATGCAAGAAGAGCTGAGTTATGAAACAGAGAAGAAAACGAAAGATGTGATAGAAAACCGATAAAACAAGTGATGGAAAAATCGATGAAGCAATTCAAGAAGTGAATTCAACTGCAGTAGAAGTAGTCTTAAAAATTAAATAAAAAAGAATATTTTGATAATAAATCAATAGTTATAAGCAAAACAAAGAAAAATGCATTGAAATCTATTTTAAAACTAATTGCCATGGTAGGTGAGAAGAGGAAGAAAAGGAGGTTTATATTTATTATATGAAAGTTAGCTCCATTTGGCTCCATTCATACCAATTGCTGTAGTTTTCTGAATAAATATTGTATCCTATACTTTGTATTTTTCTTTATTTTCTGCTCGCACACTTCCACTTCATGCGTAGTCTGTTGGCTTTTGGTTTTGCAATGCAAATTGAGGGGCCAAAAAGCACCTCAAAATTCTGGTGAGCGAGACACGAGCAAGTTTTAGTCATTTGGCAAACTAATTTCAATAATTTCAAGTGAATTTGTTTCTAGGCTCCTAAAAGTTGTTGGGATTACTGATGAAGCAGCCAAAATCCGGTCTATGGCAGTGCTGAATGCCGACAACGACGGCACAGTGTGTGCTGCACAGTGGTACAGAGTATATGAAAAAGTAAAATGTGAAATATGCAAGGAAAAAAGAATTGATAATTTACGAAGACCAATACAATCTGTTTAATAATTATTAATCGTTTTATTTAATAATATTTTATCGATAGCTAAAATTACATATTTAAATAACAATTTAATTCTGTTTGGCTTGGGAATAATAAAGTTAACAATTTATTTTCGATAAAAGTCAATTTTTCTAATTTTCCATCGGAAAATAAATATGTATTAATTACATGATAATTTAGTCGTTAGAAATCTGAGAATTAAACAATTGTTACAAATCATTGTGTATTTCTTTACTAGCTTTAAGTAAGCGCCTATCTTTTGAAATTTGAATTTGTTCATTATTTTGTCCCTTTGTTGTTGTCATTTTCCAGACAATATTTTTTGGGGTGCCACTGTTAACGGTTTGGCCCGTTTTACTGTAGCCCGTTTGACTGTGCTGGGGTTGGTGCTGGCTGGCTATAAGCCAGGCCATAAAAGATATGACGTAGCTGCACGTAAACTCAAATTTTTCCACGCTTTAAATT